>JAKTPS010000001.1:0-236971 GCA_030556275.1 Lipomyces sp. NRRL Y-27488 | reverse complement strand
AAATCAAGCCTACTCTCCATGAAAGAGCTTAACGCTCTTTCACTCCGCTCGGCAAAATTGGTTATAACTTTTTCGGGTTTTTTTTTTCAAACAGGCCCTCCTTCACCACCACTAGGCACTGCAAACATTGTTGTCCTCTGTGCCTTTGCGATTTACCGTTTGTGATTTCGACATCAATTTTCTGCATAGGGGAAGGAGAGTGTTAGATAAGGTAAGAAAGCAACAGGAGAGAAAGGGAGTTATCAATCCATTTTGAATTTCAGTCCTTGAATAATTTAGTTTGGTTAAAACCCACGATTTCCACACTCCACACAGACCATAGGTTAATAAAATGTAGTCTGCAGTCCAAAAGGAAGCTGTTTTCTATCAGACTTTATGGTTATCTAATCTAACCAAGAAGTGAGGTTGTCTTATCAGACAATTCGAGGTACTAGCAGTTTAGGCTTGAGCTTTATCTACAAAATGACCAGTCTTGTATGATCAGTAAGTGGTGATTTCTTGGGCATTTTGGAAGGGTGAAACAAGAGTAATTGCCGCATTGGCATAGGCCACCACGATTTCTGTAAGTCAATGTTATTATCCGCCCAACTATTCGGTGCATAAATAATAAGAGTTGGCCCTTGAGCCCAATTATTGAAATGCCAAGAATAAGGAGGCGATTGCGACCGCTTGCCAGGTGGAGCCGACCAGCCTCGCAGTGAGACGCGCTTGCCGGGTTCAGAGATCTGACAATCTACTTCCGGAAAACTGATTGGTGGTGCTTCGTTTTTGAATATATTGAAAGTCGCAAATCATAAGCTTACAGCTCACTGCTTCAATGCTCTTTTGGATAGTTGATAGTGTCGGGCCGGGGACTGTGCTAGCATTTACTCGCGCAAATATCCGGGATTCACACGAGGCGAATCGAATAGTCGCCACAATTCGCCAAAACGGTGTATGACGCGAAATACGGCAAGGAGGCGCATGATAGCGCGATGCCTAATTACCAGCAAAGACGTCGCACGTCTATCCATGGTGCAGTTCTTATCAGAGGCCGGTACAATTTGTACTGATAGTTATCATTACACTACAACGTAAAACAATAAGGTCCGTTGAAGCAGAATCGATATACTCATCGCACTTGTACAGACTTTATGCACCTGGGTGCGTGATTCTTGGCTGAATTACGAGTTTATGCGGTGGTATGTTGCGATAACTTTACTTTATCTTTATCAGTTTTTTCAAATGCCGATACACCGGCCAGAGAAGTAAAAAAACCCTTCCAAAGAAAGAGTTTTTTTCATTTTACTCAGTGCGGATTCGCTTAAATCTCAACATAACGAATACCACATCTGCAACTATCCTAACCAACTCGAGTGGATACGCGATCGATTCACGTCGTTATGGTCAAGTCAGATATGACTTTCCGGGTCATTGTTTCGGTGGAGACTTGGTGGTGAGTGATTTTTCCTTTAATTAAAGCTTTGGTCAGTAGAGTGATGCTCATAACTGGCGCACTACAGCCATGGATCACTCTAACAACAAAGCAAACTGACTTTGACGAGACCAGCACAGAGAGGTAATGAAGAATTAACATTTTCCCCCAGTGATCTCGCCAAGACAATCAAAAATGCCATATTCATTTTTTGAGCCGTACGATATCTTAATTCGAATGCCGAATGATAGTGCAATCGTGAACTCTCAATCTTCTGCTCTTGTACAATTTTGTTGGCGGTCGCATCATTGTGGAAAGGTCTTTATCGTCAGTTCAGATCTGCCAGATTCCTTTTTTGAGCCGTACGATATCTTAGTTCGAATGCCGAATGATAGCGGTGTCGTGAACGCGCAAGCTTCTGCTCCTGTTCAATTTTGTTTGCGTTCACATCATTGTTGAACGGTCTTTATCGTCAGTTCAGATCTGAAGCTATTACTAATATTTCGAAATTTGTATGAGCCAAGCTGTGAAAGGCATTTCTGTTTTCCGAGTCTTATCGCTGAGTTTGATAGCTGAGTTGGGCGAGATCATATCTCTAATTTTCAACACGTTAACAAGAATACAATTGATATTTGATATTTGTCTTACTGTCATGTCACACATCGCCTTGGAGAGACCGGTTGCCATGCATTGCCGAGGCTGCACGCATTTGTCTTGGTTGCGAATTATACTCATTGCGTGCTTTCAAAGTCCAACTGTTTGCCGAGAGCGGCTTATGCTTGTTGTATGGCAGATAGCAAATTGCTTTTTTCCAGAAGTTCGCTTGCCGGGTTTTGATACCAATTCAAACACAAAAAGATGATTTGTATGTACTGTACAACAGCGTGCACATACTACGATTCTGTATAAGAAACTACTGATTTCCTCATATACCGCTTCTGTCATAACATCTGTCTCTCACATATCAGATCAAGTTTGTGTATCGTTGTGTACTGGTTAGAAGTAAGAGCTCGATATAGTAGTCCTACTCTTACGATCTGAATACTAACAACATGTGTGAAAAGCCAGCGCAACAATAATGGGCACCGATGCGGATTACGACGAGAAGAAGGCAGTGATCACATCTGTCTCGGAGATACTTCCTTCGGAGTCTAATGACTTGAACTCCAAAGAAGATTCTATCTCAGAAGTTGATCCCGTCACGCGCGAGAAGATTATTGGCCGTATCAATTTCGTGAACAAGGCCGGATATGTCGTGGACGACAGTCATGAGGTCGACAAGGGGACACTATTTCTGTACGAACAAGTTATTGCAATTTCCTTGGAAAAGAGTCTTGAGATTCTTAGGGCAGCCATTGAGTACCACCACGACGACGTCAATTTTCCGTCAGAGTTGATGACAAAGATCACTGACCTTGCGAAGGGTCCTGATGCTTATGAATATGACTATGAGAGCTATGAAATAGATGTCAAAGTCGAGGCCTGCGTTATTCATTTTCACTCCCCGTACCCTGAAGTTCGAGCAATTTGTGATCCTTTTGATGACCCGACTATAAGCGCTGAGACCATCCGTGTCTACATTCTGGGTACTGTTTGGGTCGCTATTGGTACATTCGTGAACGAATTCTTTCATCAGCGCCAGCCAAGGCTTAATTTGTCGTCTACAGCCATTCAGCTCTTACTTTACCCTTGCGGTAGACTTTCCCAGTACATTTTTCCGGATTGGGGCTTTTCGATTAAGGGGACGAGATATAGTTTGAATCCGGGTCCATGGACTCATAAAGAGCAGATGTTAGCAACGCTTATGGTGAACATCGGAGCTGGGTCGACGAATTTCGCGTCGTACGCTATTGTCATGCGTCTTGAGAGGTTTTTTGGCCTCGACTACGTCGGATTCGGGTTCATGTTTTTGATGAGCATTTCGGCTCTATTTTTTGGCTTTGGTCTTGCGGGAGTAATGCGCCGTTGGGTCATCTATCCTGTGAAGGCCGTTTGGCCAACGATTTTACCTACTTTGGCATTGAACAGAGCTTTATTACTCAAAGAGGACCGTGCAGATATTCATGGCTGGACAATCACAAGATACAAGTTTTTTTTCGTCGTATTTGGAGTCTCTTTTATATATTTTTTCATTCCTTCATTTCTATTCAAGGCTCTGAGCTATTTCAATTGGATGACGTGGATCGCACCGCAGAATGTTGAACTCGCGGTTATAACTGGATCGTACCTTGGCCTTGGATTTAATCCGATCGCGTCATTCGATTGGGCTAATATTAATTATTCAAGTCCGTTGGTAGTTCCTTTTTTCTCTCAGCTGAATCGGTATCTTGGAATGTTTTTCACGGCCTTTTTGTTGATTGCTCTATATTGGAAAAATTACAAATGGACGGGATACTTGCCGATTAACTCCAGTGAGATGTTTGACAGTAACGGAAAGTCATTCAATGTATCGCGGGTGACAATTGACCAAAAGTTTTACCTTGACGGATTCGAAAATTACTCGAATCCTTATGTGTCTGTCGGCTATCTTGTCCATTCGGGAGCAGGATTTGCCGTTTATACTCTTGCTTTGGTATACGTCGTTGTGACTGAGTTTCCAATGCTCAAGACGGCTGTCACTGGGTTCTGGTCTACTCTTCGCAATCCTGAGAAGTCTAACTTGGAGCAATTCACGGATCCGCACTCTAGAATGATGAAGAAGTACAAGGAGGTTCCGGATTGGTGGTACCTAGTGATTCTTACTATTTCGTTCGCATTCGCGGTTATTGCTTTGACGGTTTATCCAACCTCAACTCCGGTTTGGGGTCTCGTGATCATTTTCCTAATCAGTTTGGTGATGCTACTACCAAGTTGCTTGATCCTTGCCATCACAGGATATGAACTGGGAATGCACAATTTGGCTGTGATTATCACCGGGTACATGATTCCCGGAAACGGCATTGCTAATATGCTCTACCGACTTTTTGGTTACAACATCGATGATCAAGCGGAGTCGTACATTGCAGATCAAAAAATGGGACATTATATGAAGCTTCCACCGCAGGCAATGTTTAGAGTGCAACTTCTTGCAACACTGATTCAGTCGTTTGTGTCCATCGGCGTACTTGATTTCACGATCAACAACATAAAGGACTTCTGCAGTCCTACACAGGTCGACAAATTTGTATGCGCTTTCCCTCGCAACCTGTACACCGACACAGTCATGTATGGCATTATTGGACCGCATCGCATGTTCAATCGGTTGTACCCTTTGCTCAAGTACTGTTTTCTTCTTGGAGTTCTTGTTGCGGTTCCAGCCGCTGTCATTCACAAGAAATATCCGAAGGCTATGGGCTTCCTCCATCCTGTTCTTATCATGACCGGCGTGGCTAGATGGGGTCAATCATATAATCTTGCGCATTACAACCCCGGCCTAATTGCGGGATTCATCTTCAATTTCTACATCAAGAGGCGTTATATCTCGTGGTGGACTAAGTATAATTACGTCTTGACGTCTGCGTTGTCAGCAGGCATTGCATTCAGCGGTATCCTTATATTTTTGTCGTTGCAGTATACAAACACCAGTCTGAAATGGTGGGGCAACACCGTCAATATGGCCGGTGTCGACTACGCTCGTAAGGCGGCTTTGTTTCCGGTTCCCGAAGGAGGATTTGGAATTCCCCCAGTGTAATAAGCTTTGATTGAGGGATTACGACGTTTATACGCTCCTAAATTCTTAAGAAGATTTTGTTTGATTTTGATTATTGATTTAAGCCTGGGTTGTGGATAAATTTACATATTTGAGAGCGTTAGACTATTTTTTGCAATAAATTCTTGCTCTCCTTTGATATTTCAGAGGCGAATTTAGCTAGATAAGACCCAATGTTGACTTGAAATAGTAACCACATCAATGAATTGGCCGGCCAGGCTCTGTCGGTATCATATTATCTGCGGCAAGTCGCTTGAATCCTCTTTCTCCTCGTCGACAACTCTAACTTCGAATATGTCTTGCAATCGTTCTTGGATTGCGTTTCTCGTGCACCACGAGATTTGACCAAAGTGGAGTCTCGACTGCGCGATCGACAGTAGAATTCTCCCAGTCAACGTGACGCGCTCTGAAGACCGTGGCCGTCATGTTGTCGTGAGATGGCCATCCGACGGAATGGAGTCTGCGTGCACCGCAATGACAGTCGCTGCCTTGGCAAGCAAATCTGATCCAACGCGCCGAGCTTTTGCATCAAAGGTTCACATCCGTATCATGTATTGGTCGTGACTGAGCGACAACTGCCATGCTATCTATGTCTGTCTGCTGCATTCAGTTGAAAAAATGAGCCAGTTCCCATCTGGTGTAACGAAATGCCGTGCTTGACCAACATGCTGAGACGAATCCAGCCAGCACTGCTTGACTGGCCGTGCTTTCCTCCACCGTCGTCCCCCACATTTGGTGTCCGCGTTTTCCGGACATACTACACCACCGCAGGACATTGGCCGGTCGGAGCAGGGCCCCTTTAAGGTCTCTTCTTTCACCGGCGTCTCCCTCTAACTGACCCCCCACTTTTGGCTGCTCTTTCCCCAAGTTTGCTTTTTTGACGTCGCAAAGGGTGGACCAGTCTACTCCGCACGCGAGAGAAAAATATGGCGGGGTCCTGCCCCTCCTGCCCCCGCGGATAATGAAAGTGTGTTCCCCCCACTCTCTGCGGCTCCGGATGCCCCCTGAGAATTTCGAGGTTCGGACATCCGCCTCCGTATAAAGACGAACACGTCCGCCCTACCCGCGGCGTGTCTTTCCAATAGGTTTCTGCGTTTCTTGCTTGAGTCCATACTCAATCTCAATTGTTCAGATTCTTTTTTTCTAAATTTTTTTTGGAGTTTTCACAATGTCGGTCAAGCCCCGTGTCCTTCTTCTCGGCAAGCTCGTGTTCGCGCACGAGCAATGGAACGCCCTTTCCGACATCGCGACACTCGAGGTCGACGACTCGCCCTCTCGCGAGGTCCTCCTGAGCAAGTTCGCGCCTGGCGGCCTGTACCATGACAACCTCGCCGCGCTCTTCCACACCCACAGCACGCCGTCCGCGGGCACGCTCGACAAGGCCTTCATCGACGCCCTGCCGTCGACGGTCAAGGTCATCTCCCACCACGGCGCCGGCTACGACATGATCGACGTCGCGGCCTGCGGCGCCCGGGGCATCCTCGTCTCGAACACGCCCGGCTCGGTCGACGACGGCACCGCGGACACGAACATGTTCCTGATCCTCGGCGCGCTGCGCGGCTTCAACAAGGCGCTCTTCAACCTCCGCAAGGGCAACTGGGCCAACGGCGTGCCGCTCGCGCACGACCCCGAGGGCAAGGTCCTCGGCATCATCGGCATGGGCGGCATCGGCCGCGCGCTCAAGAAGCGCGCCGAGGGCTTCGACATGGTCGTCCAGTACCACAACCGCAAGCCGCTCTCGCCCGAGCTCTCCGGCGGCGCCAAGTACGTCAGCTTCGACGAGATCATCGCGACCAGCGACGTGCTCTCGCTCAACCTGCCCTTGAACGAGCACACCCGGCGCATCATCAACAAGGACACGATCGCAAAGATGAAGGACGGCGTCATCATCACCAACACCGCCCGCGGTGCCGTCATTGACGAGGCTGCTCTCGTCGAGGCCCTTGAGAGCGGCAAGGTCGCGTGCGCCGGTCTTGATGTCTTCGAGGGTGAGTAACACTGATCCCGCCCCCTTTCTGTCGGTGTGTCATGTCGGACTTGGCTAACCCGCTTTATACAGAGGAGCCGGTCATCCACCCTGGCCTGCTTGCCAATGAGAACGTGATTCTCCTGCCTCACCTGGGCACGCACACGATTGAGTCCCGCACGAAGATGGAGGTTCAAGTCATTGACAACATCCGCGCCGGATTGACGACTGGCAAGGTCATCTCCGTCACGCCAGAAACAGCCTTCCTTCAGGAGGCGAAGTAAACAAAACACAGCACATAGACACGTTGGAGAGAAGGGAGACATCTCCCAGGGTTGCATGAAATAGACATTGTTTTTGATAGGGAATTCAAGTCAGACTAAAAATACAAGAACAGTTTAAATCATATCGAGACAACCAAACCAGCCAAACTCATATACCAAACAAGGAAAGTAATTACTAGTAATACAAAACTAGGCCCTGTTGTCGGGAATCCGCAGAGCCTGTTCGAGCGCGCTCATCAATCTCGTCTGCTGCTCCACAATCGTCCGCAAAAGTCCCGTCTGCCGCTCCTGCTCGGTCAGCATCTGCCGCTCGAACGCGCCCGGGCCGCCCAGCATGTTGGCTCTCCGGTGTCCACCGAGAGAGGCCAGCACGTCAGCGTCGCCGACGTCGTCGCCAAGACCCAGCCCGGCGCCGCTGCCGCCATCGTCGTCCTCGTCGTCGGCATTGCTCAGCGCCACGGCGATCGAGCGCAGGAGCGCCTCGTTCCTGGAATTGCGAGCGCGCACTTGCGCTTGCTGCACCATTTGTTGTTGATGCTGCTGATGCTGTTGATGGTGCTGATGCTGGACTTGTTGCCTTTGCTGCTGCTGTTGCTGCTGCTGCTGCTGTTGAACTTGCTGGACTTGTTGCTGTTGCTGCTGTTGTTGCTGCTGCTGTTGCTGCTGAAGATGCATATGCTGCTGCTGAATCGGTGAGGGCATGGCCGGTGATTCCATAGCTACCCGCGGCCTCTTCATCCGCCTGCTAGAATTGGAACTAGGCACAACAGGAGTCTGCGGTGTAGGTATCTGAGAGACGACATTCCGCCTGAGCTGCGATTCCGAATCAGAAACATCACTACTGGAATCGTCCCCGCGCCGGGATGGCCGTGAGCCGTTTCTGCGCAGGAGAGAAGGCGGCATAAGTATTGACACGGTGTGATACACATTCTTACTGAGCCAAGTCTATACGTAAGTTAGTACGGCGCGGTCCCAAGTAGAAGAAATAGAAACCACAAAACCTACTCTGTTTTTTCCCAAAATCCGGCGATGGTCCGAAGGAGCCAGATCCCACCATGGCTTCTTTGTGGTAGCAATTGCGGTCCCTATAGCCGACCGCTCCCGATTGATTCGGTCCTCCTCATAGTCTGTGATAAACTTGTAACTCGACACCAGGCCGTACAATTTGTCGTACACAGCCTTGGCCGGGCGCCGGACGATAGTTTCATAAGAATCAAGACCATCGTCATGATGCTGCTGCGGATGTTGCTGCTGTTGCTGCTGCTGTTGCTGGAAAAGCTGCTCTTGCCTTGTACAAAATGCACTATATGTGTCTTCGACAAGGTCATCCAGTGGCAAATACTCTGCATCAGCACCCCGAGCATTGCGAACGTCGTGATGCGCCTGCAACAGTGCAATAAGTTCGTCGTCATTCCAATGTTTCAATTTATTAGAAGTCGGAGGGCCCAGTGTTGCCGACGCAGACGCAGACGGAGACGCTGCCTCGGGCATCATGTATGTCGGTGTCGACGCTGCTGCCATGAAAGACGAGACGCCGGTTGGGCCAAGAGTGTCGCTTGTCATCCACGAGTATCGAGCATCGGGCGCCTGTCGTTGTCTCACAGTGGCAGCTCCAGATACATTGGCCACACTTCGCTGCCGATCGTCATAGGCAAAACTGTTTGCACCTGGCGGACCAGCAGACACTGCCATGACTGCCATGTCATGCGAATTTTGGGTTGCCGTTGTCTTGAAAATGTTGTGTGTCCTCACGAGATGACGGATCAGGTTCTTCGTGCCCTGAATATACTTGTATTGCGCATTGCACCGACTGGCACCAGTGCCGGTCGCGACGACGCCAGAATCGTCGACATGGCTACCGGCAGTAGCGCCTCCGCCAGCAGAAGCGCCTCCCCGGTTGTCGACACCGACGATCTCGCGCATGTAGTCAGCCCTCTGCGATCGGTGGTGCAGATCATCCATATCCATCACATCTTCTTCGTCAACTACGCCGTCCACGTCGTCGTCGTCGACGCCGGCGTTGTCCTTTCCACGGCGCTTGTTCTTGTCGCTGCCTGATGATGTAGACGAGGGCAGTTGACATACCGCATACATCACACCGTCCGGCCCTTGGATCTTGGAAAAGTACTTCCATACCCACGATTGCTGGGTCTTTTTCTTACTCGTAACAGGACCGGCCGCTTGATCGGCTTGTACACTGTGCGTCTGCTGTGACTGTGGCGCGGCGTTGCTATAAGATGGTTGCTGCTGAGAAATAGGAGGGCCTTGCTGGTGCAGAGGGTGAGTCAAGACTGGGATTCGCTGTTGCTGCTGGACTTGCTGTTGCTGGACTTGTTGCTGGTTTTGCTGTTGCTGTACTTGTTGCTGCTGGACTTGCTGCTGCTGGACCTGCTGCTGTGGTTGGGAATTGGACGGAAGATGCTGCAACTGGTGCGGGGGAGCGCCAGCTTGCTGCAGGTGATGGCCATGAGTGTGGGGATTTAGCTGGTGAGATGCAAGCAGCGTGGGCGGCTGTTGCTGCGTCGTGGTAGGCGAGTGATTCAGCAGTTGATGATGAAGGTGCGGACGCGTATAGCTCATCGTGATCGATCGAACGCTGCGGGAGCGAAATCAACCGAAGCAAGACAGCGCCACAACAACAAAGACAACACAAATGATCGCGCGCGTGGCAGCGCGGCCCGCGTGAGCAGTGGCGGGGAAGAAGCGGACGTTGCGAGGACGAAGGACGCGACAGAAACAGGCACAGGCTTTGTTGACGTGCGCGGCGTGTTCGGTGAGCAGGTTGGGTTGGTGTCCGGTGGGTGAGAAATATAGCGCGATGCGCGGGTCGGGTCGATGAGTACTACATGAGCGATGTTTTGTGGGATCGGGCGGAGCTGTTGAGGGCGAGGGGCTTGTGTCGGCCGCTGAGCTTTTGCGCGACACCCAATCCGCTGGAATGTGGCATCACGGAGCCTCTTCGAGTGTTATCCTTGTTTTCAATTCCAGTCTGCGTGTCGCAGTAGGCGACTGCCACGAACAAGTATAGACAGCAGACGCGCTTTGCAAATATGTGTCTTCCTATCATACGGGAGTGCATAGCAATACCTAGTGCCTAGCGCCGGGTCACGTGCAGAGGCACGCTTCCGGCCCGACCCAACCCGAATTCAACGCGCCGGGTAACAACCGTATCTGTCGCAGCAGCAGCGGGACTTGCGGCATATCCGGTGCGCGCCTGCCGCAGATACGTGCGCGTGACTCGGGCAGCGTCGGCGGCGTCCCCGTGTTCGCTTGTTCTTGCCCCAGGGCCGGGCGACCCTCGAATTAATTCTTTTGACAACTGGTGATCCCAATGACGTCGTCGGACGGTCCTCGTCGTCGATCACGGCATCCCGCCTGGTTTAAATACTCGGGCCTGGCCGCCATGTCCTCGCCTTCCTGGATCGTCACGACTCTTCAGGATCTCGTATCTGTTGTCTCAAATCGTACCTCATCGTCATGGCGCACACTTCAAAGGCGCAAGTGCTCAAGTCGGTGACGCTTCTGTCATTCGCACTGGCACTGGTTGCAAACTTCTACTACTTCGCCGGCCGCGGCGTCGCAGGTGGGCATCAAAGGGACGCGTTCCATCTCGAGCAGACTCCGTTCTCCGCCAACTTCCTCTTTATTCTGCTCTTCTGGATCGCCGCGTTCATTGCGCAGGTCGCGTTTCTGCATCAGCTCTTTGCCGGCGTCGAAGAGGCGCGAAAGGCATCGCTGGAGGTCACGAATTACCTGTCCGCCTTCAACTTCTTGCATTTGATATGGCTTCTTTTACTTGCACACCAGCACTTCATCGTGGCCGAGTTTGTGATTGCGATCAATTTCCTGCTCACCGGCACACTGTACTGGTCGAATCGGACGCACACTCTCACTCCTCCCCTCCGGTGGTTCACTATTCATTTGGCCGTGTCGGCGATCCCGTTTGCCTGGACGCTTTTCGCCCTTTTCTGGACCGGCGCGGTGGCCGTGCACAGCCATGGTCTGTTTGGCCGCATCGTTGCGAATATCTTCATCTGGACGTTCCTGGTCATCCCCACGGGCTCGCTGATCGTGTTTGCAGACTGGGGGTTCGCCTTCGCGTCCGCGTTTCTGACCTGGGGCATCGCAGTCCAGCAGCTGCTTGTCAAGCTCATCGCCCTGCAATGGATATTTGCGGTTATCATTGCCGCGCTCGTCACAGTCGAGGCCGGCGCTGCCATGTTCGCGTCCGGCTTCAGAGGACTGCTGTACCGGTCTCACATTCCAAATCAAGAGGGCGGGAGCACGGCTCTGCCCGCTGCCTTCGAGGATACACCCCTAATCGCATAAGTGAAAATAAAAAGAGAATAATTGACTGGGGAATATGGTACTAACGGAGTTTGGTTAAATGTATATGACGCGTGGATAACGAAATATTATATAACTGCAAGGAAAATGTGAAACTTGTCTTTCATTAATTACAAGAAAATACAAATACACCCGTTTACCATATGTTACAAATATAATCCCTGTACGCAAGCAGACAATCAAATTAGTACAAAAAGAATCCAAACCAAAGAACAACCTACTCCCTGTAACCTATATTCAACTTGTCAAGACTATCTGCAAGTGTTACTTGTGCATTCGCTTGTTTAGATACGGCGTTCTCGCCATCCTCAGTCTTAACCTCTCTCGAAACAAGCGGCGACGCTACCCGTGACGCTGGCCGTTGGCCATGGTTGTACACAGGAGTACTTCTGCGGTCGCGAAGAGTCATTCGACCCGCTTTTGGCGTCTCAAATTTACTAGACGGGGTCGCGTCCGGTGTGTTCATCCCGCTCGCATCTTCGGCATCTGGCCTCATCGATCGTCCTAGCCTAATAGCGTTTACGATCCAAGAGTCTTCCTTGGCAGCAGTCTTTGGTGAACTCCACTTGGACTTGCAGCCCTTCTCCAGTTGAGTCACAACCGCCTTTGTCGCATACTCCTCTTTCCACTCGCCGCCTTGCAATCCGATGAGATGAGCCATGACCCCACTGCAGATCGCCGCATCAGAGTAGCCTCCTTCAAGTAGCGATAGCACCCGGCCGCCGCAGAATTCGTTTGCCATATTCACACTGTCGCGCGTGAACTGTGCGTAAAACGAAGTCGGGAGATGTACGCCATGCCGTTGCATTCCCTTGTCTTCATATTCCGACGCGTCAAATCCGGAAGAGAGAAAAACGCCTGCTTTGAACGGGTTTCCCGTCTTAGTGGCCTCAGCTTGATGGCCTGACAGAAACCTCCTTGCTCTCGTGAATATCTCAGAATAACGAGTGCTATACAACGTCTCGTATTCCTGAACGGTCGAATACGGCTCAAGATGAATGTTCCATATACAAAGATCATGAGCCATTATACAGGTCGACGCGTTCTTCAATTGTTCGGGCGTCGTATAACTTGGTTCTGTCGGAAATGAGTTCACATCATGAAGCGAAAAGTACCCAATCTTGGGCTTGTTCTGAGACTGCGGCTCGTGATGGTCACCATCTTCGGTCGCAGCATAAAACTCCTCTTCTTGGTTCTCCAAGCCCGCTAGCTTCCAGCATATATCTTGACTGCCGTCTCCGTGGTGCAGATCAAAGTCGAGAATAACGGCATGTGTCATTCCATGCCTTGCTGCGGCATACTGGATCCCGACGTGAATGTTGTTGATTAGACAGAACCCGGAAGGAGAGCACGGATGCGAATGATGCCCTGCGGATATTATTAGAAAACACAATTTTCAAAATTAGATCTCTAATTCAAACTTGGCACATACCGGGGGGCCGCACGCTCACAAAACATCGCTTTGGGCTTGTTTCTGTCTCGTCAAAGATTTGATCAATCCCGGACTCTACGGCACCAACAACTCCTTCCAAGGCGGCAATAGTTCCTTCACTAAGGTAAATGTCACCGGAGTTCCACTCATCCGGCACCTCCAATTGGTTCGACTTCAGTTTGTCGCTGGCCGCCATGCACAGATTCGCGAGTTTCTCTGGCCACCGATGACCGTGTACCTTTTTGACGTGCGCAGCTGACCCGAGTGGCGTCGTTCTAGTTGACGATTCCAGAGCAAAGGCGTCAGGACCTAACAGCGTGATCGCGGCACTAATACCGAGAGCCGCTGCTGTAAGCCGCTGAGGGCGTTCAACAATCGAAGCCAGATACCGCTTGGCTACCCACTTGCGGGAGAAGACGTGCATGTACGACAGCGGGGAAAGAACCACAAGCGTTTTGTTCGACTGATCCTGGGTTTGCGGAGGAGGCGAGGGAGTCACACGACTACGCCCGTCGTCATGTTCGGGAATTAGAACACCCTCATTGTCTAGCTGTAACTTTGCCACTTGCTCCAGTAATTCGTCTGTGAGATCGTCGAGATCTGGCGAAACCTGTCTCTGGATCGATATATCATCATGAAAGACTTCGCCTTCTGGTTCTTGCACTGGAGTTTCGAAACGATCTTGCGCGGCGTCCACGGCAAAGCTTATAGGTAACGACGGGTTCCAAAGTTGACGGACGAGATCATCTGGAATAAGGGGTTGTTCTGACAAGAATTCACGTGTCAATTCATCCGACATCTCTGATAGCGTCTGGTCCAGAAACAGTTGTTCCGCTTCTGATATGACGCCATTGTTAAAAAGCGGGTGCAATTCACCACTTTGCCCACCGCCCAGAGCGGCATCTTCACTTTTCAGACGATCTGTGAACGAGAACGAAGGAAAAGGCGCGTGTTGCTGTGGGCGGGGTGTGTGCTCCTTTGACGGCGTCTCTTTTGGAGACGACATCGCGAGTGGCGCGTCGGCGGATGGTGCTGACCTAAGGCTTGAGCTTGGGTGGGTCACAGAGGGTTGTCCGAGGGTCGACTTTCCGGTGAACCGATAGTTGCGGGAAAGGGGAAGAAAACTGTCAACAACGCGCTACGCGTGGTTTTTCCCCTCCAAAACAATGCATCACGTGCAGACTTGTTGTCCCATGTCGCGTCCCCATTTACACTCGATCTCGACGCATATCCCGCTATGTCTTCACCAGTGCCTGGCGTATTGCATCCGTATAGCGGGAGACTCGCCGCCTTTGAATATTCTACTGCTTCTGGTACTCCACATAAGAATGTTTTGCTTTTTGTTGGCGGACTTGGAGACGGCCTCCTTACCGTTCCCTATGTTGCTCCGCTTGCCAAAAAGCTGGATCTGCTGGGCTGGAGCGTCGTCCAGCTTCTAATATCTTCTTCCTACAGTGGATGGGGCGTTGGCTCGCTTGAACGTGATGCTTCTGAGATTGACGAAGCAATCAAATACTTTACTGATCTGCGTGGTGGTAAGACTGTCCTCATGGGTCACTCAACCGGCTGTCAGGACACAATCTTCTATCTGACGCGCCACACCCCGAGTTCGCCCGCTGCACGTCTTGCTGGTGCTATTCTACAGGCTCCTGTTTCCGATCGCGAGGCAATGCTGACATTGTTTCCCGACACGTATCAAGAACTGCTAGACGAGGCATTAGCATATGAGGCCGATGGCAAGGGCCAAGAGGTCCTCCCAAAGAAATACTCGGATATTTTCTTTGACACTCCTATCGCTGCATCCCGCTGGATTTCTCTTGCCCAGAAATTTGGAGACGACGATTTTTTCTCATCGGACTTGGATGAGGATTTTCAAAAAACTACTTTTGGAGTGGTTAACGTCCCGCTCTTGACTCTATACTCGGGCTCTGATGAGTTCGTGCCTCAGTCGGTCGACAAGCAGTCTCTACTTGACAAATGGAAGTCTGCGACGAAGCCAGGCATATGGAGTCTCTCGAGCGGAGTGGTGCAAGGAGGCAAGCATAACCTGGGATCAGGATCTGAAGGCAATGCCGTGGACGATGCAATCCATCGAGTATCCGAATTTCTTACACTTCTTACTTAACTTAATTGAGCTGTAAATTTTTATAATATAAAGAAAGCTTGTGTAACAGAGTCTGCTGTAAATATATATTCTCAAAATTGTCTCTTATTTCGTAGTCGATCTCGCACTGTGAAGATCACGTGAAGCGAACTGTTTGTGTTTTCACTCTTAAGATCGCGTCTCCCATTCCACCTCGCCTCTTTATTTTCAGTGTCGGCGCTACCGCACGAAACAGGCGTGTTAGACTACAGTTATTTTGAATCTCGATGGATCGAAAGGCGCCGCGCTCGCACGCATCCCATGGGTCAACTCCATATTCTCGTCCCAGCCGAGATGGACCACAAACGCCTGAGCGAGCTACACAGGTAGGCTCATTTGGGTTTGTGTTCTTTTTGCCTTTATGGCTATTGCTAACATGTTATGCAGCCAACCGGTGGTATATTCTCGAAGGTAGTTTCGATGTTTACGCCATCTCGCTGGACATCTCAACAACCTCCTGTCCCTACGCCAGAAGAAGACGACCAAGAACCTGCTTTACAGACAAACGAGGAAAATGCGTTATTCGATAACGTGAGCGGTGGTCCGCAGATCACGGAACCGGCACCGGTGAATAGTCAGAATGATTCTGACGAGCAACAATATTTACCGTACCTGTTCTCTCCTGTCAAGACCACTCAGTCACCAGCGCCGTCGGCGCCGCTAGAGCCGTTTGTGTTCACGCCGAGGCCGTCTGCGCCGTCTATATCGACTAACCCATCACCGAATCAGCGGTTGGCGGATTTTTTCTCGAAGAAAGGAGATGCTGCTTTGTCAGATATCGAAATGGAGGGTGTCATGGTTCTTATGCGACAGGCGTACGAGGAGCAAATGAAAAACAACAATACAAGTGCAGCGACGAACAATCCGGCTACACCGTCAGCATTCACTGCCCCTCAAACAATGCCATCGGCAAAACGGGCAAGATATGAGGAGCTATTTCCATCACGGCCACAGTTTGCCACGCCGCAGCGTGTTCCGGATACACCTAAGCCTCAAGCAATGAGCGTACGCGCTCCCCGATACACACCGATTTACACACCTGGGCCATACAGACCTTCGTCTGCGAAGCATTCGGCAAGGCCACGAGATTTGCCGTTGCCGTCGCTGTCCACACCATTCAAGGCGCGAACTCGTTCCGGTTTGACCGGCACCTCTAGGCTTATCAAAGCGGCTGAGTCTAGTTCGCTCGCCATTACTGCAAATACGGCATCTCCCGAAGCTCCTGTTGCTCCTCCATCGACTCCAGTTACCGTGACTGCAGCGTCGGCAAGGAACACCCCCAAAAGACTGTCGCAAACCGCCACAACGCTGTTGTCACTTATTTCTCCGGTTGGAAGTGGAGCCGAGGTTGCGGCAGCTCTCGAGCAAGACCGCGACCGTGTCGCTGACCCCGCGATGAAGCCATTTTTGAATCCATATGCCAGTTCAGCTTCGTTAAACCCTTCTCCTCGGCGAAGGAATTTACGCTCTGAATCGGTTTTGGGGTCTAGAGGGCCAGCTGTAAAGACACGGCGTGTCATTGACGATATCGAACGAACACTGCCAGTCGAAGATAAGGCTTCTCGTGAAGCGTCCATCGCCGCCTTTCAAAGTGCCGTCGCTACTGCAACTCCTAGGAAAGCAACAAAAGCAGCCTCAAGTGGCTCTCCTGTACCTAATTCGAATTTGCCAAAGGCGACGACAGGTTCTGCTGCATCACCAGTTGCAACTCCCTCGATTCTTATGCCATCAAGTGGAAGCGGAACCAAAGATCATGAACCATTCAAGCCAATGCGTCCGTCACAATTGCGTCAGAGCGTTGTCATGAGTCCTCCAGAGAGTCCATTGAAGGAAAGCAAGAGCCCCAAGAAAAGAGCGGCTCCGTCCACCCTTTTTAGCATCCCTTTTGCATCTGCCGCTGGGAACACGTCTCGTCCCGAATCCACGCTTCCCACACCTACTGCGCCATCAACTGTATTCTCGGGCACAAATGCGTCTGGCGGGTCTGAGCCAGCAGTGAGCACCATAACTTCATCGACCAGTCGGACAAAGGAGCAAGACAAAGCCTTATCCGGCGCTGAATACAAGGCGTATGGACCAAAGTTCTTTTTTGCTAAGGCACCTGTGGTCGCTGGTGAGGAGGATGTTCGATCTGCGGCGCTCACAGCAGTATCGGCCGAGTATGAACAATACTCTAGTCAATTCACTTTTTCCTTAGCCGCTCGCTAGTTGTGCTTATGCTTATTCATCGTTGGTTGGCTTGTAAATTTATTTATAGTGTGCATCTGTCTATTGATTATTTATGAAACTGGAATGGAAATTAGATATGTGTCTGTACTGCAGCAGACAGTCCCAGCTTCACGCCAGAAAATGTCATGGTTTGTTCCTCAGAAAACTGACCGTGTATCACAAAGTTGTTTGCAAATAGTTTTATAACTAGCTGTATGTATGATATGTAGTATAATATAATTGTGCTTGGTTACTGCGTTTTGGTCATGACCCATGTTTCGGCGGGCCTCCCTTTATATCCTTTGCGTATTATGTATGCCTGGCCCTTCTATCTTTCTTTGCTTCTCAGTATTGCCAGGGGTTACCCGCCTTCGCATGCGGCTGTTAATTAAAGTACCGCTTTAAACTTTGATTTGAAGCCGATAAGTGAGGTTAGAGAGCCAGTTACCCTACTGCTCATGTGACAATCTGCGGTTTTTGACAGTTCGAGCCTAAGAACGCGTGCTCCTAACGGCGCCAAGCTTGCAGGTTTGGTGGAGCATTCAGCTCTGAGTGGTGACTAATGCAATTGCGGTCGGAGACGGTGCTGTTCGAGTTCGAAGTTCGCCATATTTTTGCTAACGAGGCTCCTCTACAATAATGTTATCAGACACATTTAGGGATGTCGTGCTAGCCAGTGCATTTGAGCGACTTCAATGGCGTGAGGCCGCCATTTCCGCAGATGATCTTGCGAAGACTGTTCAACAGGCGCTTCGTATGAACAATGCTGAAAGCTCTAGTAATGGGGTCACGGAGCTTCAGGAAAGTATACCTAGTAAGATTTTCAGCATGATTCCACCCGAAATATATCCGTCTGAGATTGACCTGGTAACGCATTTGGATCTCTTGAGTCTTTTTATGACCGCACGCAAGAATGTCGAGAATCGTGACGGCTTGTTTGGCATCTACAATTCGTACATGAAAGGCGATATGTCTAAGATTTTTGATACTGTTTCGTCTATGCATGGAGAGCGCACTACAAAACCTTTTCAAATTCGATGGTTTGTCTATGTCGCGCGTGCAGTCGAGCGATACACGCGCTGGTTTGATTCATTGCCTGTGGAGGATGTCAATCCTGTTAACCCACGGTTTTTAGGAGGCCTCCGCTATCCAGTCACTCTTGAAAATCTTCCGCCGATTGATGTCCTAATGGTATGGCACGCACATATACTTCATCCTCACGTGTACTGGGAGGATTGTGTTCGGTCAGGACGGCAGGGTCTGTTTCTTTCGACGAATTTTCCCTGGGCTGAAATAGTATGTTTTGTTGTATTTTTTTTTGTATTTTGTCAATATGAGCTATGTCCTAACGTCACGAACCAGTCTCAAGTAATCAAGGACGTAACCCAGGGCATCATGACTCGTCGAATATACGACCCACCTCCAGAGGCAATTCGTAGCTTTGAAGCAAGTACTGGGTGTTCATTCGAAAATGAACAGGATAAAATAATCAAGCGCGTTGACTGCCCCTACTGCCGTGCTCCAGGCATTAAGCTCGAATGGTTTGGCGCCTTTCACCATGGATGGGCAGAGGAGAACTTTCAACAGTACTGCACTAGTTGCGGATCCGCATTGACCCGCGATGCCTTGGGTGCAGGTCGGTTTTTGCTAGATCTGGAATTATTGCATTCTCGCGGTGTGCCAATGAAGTACGATTTATCTATATAACGATGCCGTCAAGCTACAATACTGACAAAACTCTACAGGGGAAGCTTGTCGGAGCTTGTCAGTTTGACGACCGAAAGAGCGTTGCAGCCTGGGGCTATCAACGACGTCCTTTTAAAGGTTAAGCCTTTTTCCCTTCGCCCGAGCGAGGGAATGCAAGCCATTCGAGAGACTATAGGCCCAGTTATAGAAAAGTTCATTATGAATGCCAAGGGCAGTTCGGCGGCGAAGGTCAGCGCGACTGACAGTCTACTCAAAAAGGTTATACATCGGTATGAATACAACGCGAGTAACTTTGGTATTAATTTACAGGCGGCGGTTCTACGTGAGTGTCGGTATGGGGATGTAATGAATGCAGTTGCTTATAGAATTTCTCCATTTCGATCGTCTGTGATAAAGCGCAGTGTGGATCGATTTATGAACTTTTGGCATTTACTGAGAGAAAAGGCGGACAAGTCATTGGTAGCGCCTTTAGATGTTGATTTTGTTTGGCACTCTTTGCAGTTGAATCCGGCTTGCTATATGGCAATGTGCTTTGTGGTTATGGGTACATTTATAGACCATGACGATTCGGTAGGGTCATCTGCGGGAAAAGGCGAGTGGTCTAAAGTGACAGAGAGGTTGTGGCAAAAGAGCTTCCCAGCGGACGAGATAGGTTACAACGGCTGCAGTTGTGTATTTTGCGAATCTGAACGCAGACTACTAATTAAAACTAATGGTGCTTTGGATACTGTACTGGGCAAAACGAGTAGGAAGCTCCTATTTGGTCTTTCGCTGGACGCGAAGAAACGAGGATTGAAGATCGACGAATACTACGGCGAAGAGTGCGAGCGTGCCACGGCGGAAGGACGTGAAGACGTCGTCCGACTGAAAACACTGTCTTTTGCGAAATCGGAGCCGATGAAGCATCCATACTTGCTCTTTAGGCCGCGTGATGATCCATACTCCAGTCTTGCATTACAGCATTCCACGGCTGTAGATTATAAGCATTTAAAGCGTATTCTGGGCTCTAACCAATTAATGCCGTAAGGCAAGCTGTAATACAATAGATAATTTTGTTTTCCCCGAATGGTAGTGGTGGCAACTCCGTTCGACTTTTCTTCCATGGAGACTTTCGTTGTCTCTGTGGTAGTATGGCTCGATTCATCCGGCGTCTTGTGATCATCGAGAATCAGACAGCCCGACGGGGCTATGCTAGATCCAAGACGGCTAGGAAGTCAACTAAAAATATTTCCATAAGGCTATGAGTGCTGTCCCGCTTTTCTGATCATGGTCAGACTGCTTCTCTTGGAATGGGGGGGGGGGGGAAATGATGGTTTATAACGCCATTTCAGATAATGCGCCTCCAAGAATATATGTGTACGGGGCATCCTTCTCGACAACATCGTAAGCGATTGGTAGACTGCATCTTGGGCATCGATATATATACCACTCTTCCATTTTTCCGTCTTGCCTGTAAGTGTAGATTCGTCAATAAGCATGCACAATCTTCCAACTTTTCTTCTGGAGCGCCTCACCGTTTCACAGCTGTGGCCTTCGCGTCTCGCTCTGCCGAAAATTTGAAAATGCACTGTTTATTCTCTTGAGGCACCACAATACTTGGAACTTTGCATACAGCGAGGTCTCGTCGAGGAAATCTCTCAAGGGGAGGTGTGATGGCTAGGACAAATTGAGAGCAGCGACAGTCATAGGCTCTAGTCGTTAATTAGCAATCGCTTTAGCAAGATGAAACGAGCAGACGTACGTTATTTGGTTTTCCATGGCAAATTTGTTCATTATATGAACGACGGTTTGCTTTAATATAGATTATTTCATAAAATAGAATATGTTCGTTGTGTGACCCAGACTGTCTACCTTATGTGGTGGTTCGGAACTATACGATTGTTTCACATGGTAGCTCCGAGCAACCTCTCGGCGTCGGTGTCAGATTCAACACATTCGTTTCCAAAACACACTCTCCGGCCTCACCGTCGCTGTTTTCTAAGACTCAACACAGCTTGAAATATACAGCATCTATAGAAAATGCCAGAAAGCATTGAGAAGAAAGTTGAGCATAAGGTTGAACAGGTGTCGCACGATATCGCGAGCGGGAGCGCTCCCGAGAGTACCGAGACAAATCTCCGGTATGCCGCGTACGCCAACCGGCTTCGTGTATGTGAATTCTTTTCACTACGCTGACGAGAATATGTTGAGCGCTAACAAAGTCCACATTATAGACTGTACGGAACAGTTGTATATAGACAGGAGGAGTATATTCTTCTAACAAGTTGTAGATCGTCCTGGCCGCCCAGCGATATGTTGCATATACGTCTGATATCGGCGAGTCTTTCCGTCCGATCGTGAAACCGGCTATTGTATCGACTGCCTACGGCATCAGCTGGGCCTACGTTCTAGGAGATGTCTCTTACGAAGGTTACAAGGTTTGTAGTGGCAGCAATTTTTGATCTGACAGATCAAGGTTAACTGTATGCATGCAGACGTATTTGAAGGAGCAAAGTTGGCTGGAAGCCAAAGCAAAGGGAGAGACTCTTATAGAGGAGAAACCGAACTGGGGGTTGACTGTCCTTCAGAGAGGCATCTTCCAGAGTATCGCCAGTATGGGCCTTCCCGCACTTACTATTCATTCAGTACGTGACAATGATCTTTCCAGTCGTCCAAACCACAAGGCTGAACTGCTAACGCTGACCGTCACTTGTACAGACCGTGCGATACTCCGGACAGGCAATGAAAAACGTCAAGAACGCCACACTAAGAACATGGGGACCAGTTGGACTGGGTCTTGCTGTCGTCCCAGCATTGCCGTTCCTCTTTGACGAACCTGTGGAACACGGTGTTGACTGGGTGTTTGAGAAGGGTAAAGAGGCATACAAGGATTTCAACAAGAAAGAGCTATAGATCGAGCATATTAAAAGACTATTGTGATGATATGAATCACTAGGCTATTATTGATCCTCTCCACTCCGCCTAGACTGTTGTGTATGTTTTTTTGCAGTGTGGGAAGCAATAGCAATAACTCCCGTTCAGAAAATAAGATCATGCTTGATCCTGGTCGGTCTCAACTGCCCTCTCCCATCTGGTTTATCCAAAGCGCACAGCACGATGCTTCGAGGATCCCATGGAGATGCCATACAGAAAGACCAACGTCGTGTTCAAATCCGCTAAATTATATAGTGTATTTCGAACTGCAAGGTCTCATTCCTTAACTGTAGTAAGCGAATACACGACTGAGCAATCTCCGAATATGAACTAGACCACAGTCTCGTACACAACATGGCCAGGTATAGAGTAGCGCGTGAGGCAGGGGGAAGTGGGAATGGAAACGCGCTGGTATCTAGAACCAAGGACAGTTTACCCAAAAGCAGCAGACTAGAGATATAGCCAAATACTGTATTATATTCAGAATGGTTATGTCTGTACGATGACATACAATAACAAACTTAGGGGTTAGCAACATATACCCTTCTTCTTTCACTACTTAATTTCTATCAACCTCACAACCTATTCATCTCAGGATTGCTTAGAGCAGCTAGATCCTGCGAGCAAGAACAATAACACTTGACCATTCAATCTCCAGAAGAGTTTTTTCTTTCCAACCTGTTGCATTTCTGAGACGGTCAAACAGTCTATCCACAATGTCGCCCTTTCCATTGTTTCGCCTGGCGACCTCCAGAGGGTGATTTTTACGCCAATTGTGGAAGGCACTCCAAGTTCGCACGTAATCCTCATTTGCTGCCAAAGTGATGGTCTTTGAAATCATACATTCAGACTCAGGAGAATAGCCGGGAATGTAGAGACGACGTTGGACGTCGGCAAACAGCGAAGGAGGAGGCTTAATACTCTTGAACAAGTCGCGAAGAACAGCTCTCCCAGGCTCCCAGTATGAACCTAATATAAATCTAATCAGTGCCGCTAATGGTTGTCTTAAACAAACACGCAATACCAAGATGGTCCGGGCCGTAGCTAAATTCTTGAATGATCTCGTTGGCAATTGGACTTCCTACGTATGTATGATCGAGGTAGCCGAAAAAAGCTAAAGTACCGCCAGGCTTTAACACACGAGCGGTCTCCCGGAACCATTCGTCCTGCTTGAACCAATGCGCAGCCTGCGATGCCGAAATGAAATCTACGCTGGCATCTTCTTGGAATGAAATAACTTCCGCGGGACTTTGTATAAATGCGCAATTCTTGACACCCTTGGACGTTGCTGCCTTGACCGCCTGCGCTATCATGATGCCAGAGGGATCCGTGCCAATAGTTTTGGCAAAGTAAGTCGAAAGGGGGAGAGTAGCAGTACCTGGACCACATCCTTGGTCAATTGCGAGTTCCCTTGGTCCTTGGTGGAAATCGGTAAGAATCGAATAGAGCTTTGGCGGATATGATGGACGAAAGTCCGAATAGTCCTTGGACGAATAACTATCGTCGGAGAACGAAGCCATTGCGATGCCACACCAATTTCCAGAGTCAGCTGCCTTCGATAGAATTCTAATTGAAAGGCATTGAGGTCCTCCGCCGCTATATATATAGTGAGTCACGTCTGTCAATGGTCCAAATGGCGTGCGGCTTTGGATGGTCTGGAGACCACTTCGCTGCGAATATTGGTATCTTTCTCGAACAGGTTAAACCCAGTGTAGCTGTCAAGACGGTAAAAGGATAGGTGTATACATGCACTATGAGGTAATTTCGACAAAATTAAATAAAAGTGATGTCGTCAGGAAGAGATTGTCTTGTCTGATTACTTACTTAATCATAAACCATGATGACAATGAGCGAGTGCGTAGTACAAAACACTCAGTTTACAAGTTCCGAATGCAAAATAAAGCGAACTATTCCAACTCCCCCTTCAATCATTCACTTTTCATTTTATCTGCGAATTGGCCATCCGGAGATCCACCAGTTGCACACTGACGACCGACTATTACTGATTGAGAACTGTCTGGTCTGACCTGCGGCAACGTACACGAAGTCAGTTGACTTTCCTGTTATACTACGGACTTCTGTGAAAATCCTGGAAAACCCATTTTATATCTTAAAGCATCTGTGTCGAAATTGTTCTTCTTACAACTGTCTATCTGCTGTTGCATTTTCATTGATTGTCGATCTTTTTCGAGACGATGAGTCATTCCCGCGAGAGTAAGTTCATAATATTCCCAACACTTTGGATGCTTAGGTTTCGAACATTTTCTGATACAGACGTGAAGTCAAGCGCTCTGGGTCACCAGTTCTATCACCACAACAGTCGCACGCCATATCAAATGGGCCACAGGTAGCTCAGCCGTGGTACCCTCCACATCCACAAGCGCCGCCATCGTCTGCGCGTTCGCCCCCTGACCGTGCCCCGCTTGATCATTTTGCGCCTGAACGTGAGCTTGTTTCTGAACGCTCTGCGCGATCTGAGTCGCCGCGCACTATTATTCTGTCAAATCTCCCGCTGGATCAAGAAATCGACCTTGCATTGTTGCACTCCCTCATTCGCGGTGGAAAGGTTGAATACACTCACTACGATCCAATCCGGCACACATTTGCCGTACATTTCATGCGCGCAGAGGATGCATCGTCTTACATGAATTGGATTGCAAGCCAAGGCAATGTATATATTAATGACAGACCCATATACTTTGATCTCGTTCCTAGTCCCGCCGCGGTTCCAAGTATATTCATCACTCAGGCAAACGTGTCACGCAAATTGTACATCGGAGGCATATTACCCGAGGTCGATGCCCGCAGGCTCTGCGCCACATTTCAGCGCTATGGCGAGATAGAGTATGTTAAGATCGTGTGGGAACGGAAGTGTGGCTGGGTTGCTTTTTGCAGGATTGCCGACGCATTAGACGCGCTACGTTTTGTACGTCAGGATGATCCAACCTTTAGAAGGTCTCGTATTGAGTATGGCCGTGACGATTGCGAGGGCAGTCTGCAAGAAGTTCTTGAGGGCGGTGGTGTAAGCATCAACGCACGAAAGGATGTTGATATTGTCATTGGACGGTTTAAACATCTTGGAAGGAAGCCGTCATCTCCGTCTCCCGGTCTCCCTCAGAGTCTAGCTCTTCAGCCACCGCCAGAGCAATATGTGCCACGGCAGGAGTACCGACAGATGGAAGGACGTGGACGCCAATAAAAGAGTTTGTTGCAATTAATGCATTGCTGTACGTCTAAGGAGCCATCTACATTCTAGTCACTCTCGTTTTAGTCTCATTTTGCTCCGTTGTACGATAATGCACCTGCCATTTCAGGTGTTGTATTCAGAATTAAATATGATTGGGGGTTTGTTTAATAACGTAGCGACGATAAGAAATTTTATTTTCATCAAAGGAAACTTATATGTAGCAATGCTACGAAAATTCAGTGAAGTTCTATAATACAGAGATGCCATATCTGTCCATAACGATGCCAAAAGCTAAGAAAAAATGCACTGCAAAATCATGCCCCAACAACCAACCAGTTCTGAACACATTAGACCAACCAAAGATGTATTTACAAATGTGTTTAAACCCCAAAGCCCCTCATAAAAATTAAACCGCTCACGATGAATATTAAAAAGAGAAATTCAATTCTCCTAGCCCGCAACCTCTTGGTACCCACGATGAGTTTAGAAAATCAGATAATGCTCCTAACCGATGAAACTAAAGTGAAAATAAACTAGAACTCAAGTCTTTATTTCGAAGTCCAATCTGCGATTTGGGACGTCCTTGGTTGTGGCTGAATACTCGAGCTTATCCAAGTCTGTCATCCTTTCCCATATTTTACTTCGCCTCTTGTTTTCCCTTCCGAAAAATAATCGAGTTCCCATGGCCAGCAGGATGTTGAAAACGGCAATGCCGATCAATATCGAGTTTCCGCGGCGATAGTGCGGCGCATCACTGGCACGATAGACATTTGCTGCAATGATATTTCCGAATTGAACGAAAGTATTGTAAACCGCGATACCAATTGCGCGCTTAAATTGGTCGTTAGTATTGGCGGACATCCACGACATGACGATGGGGGTATAATATGGAAAGCCGGCAAGCAAAATAATGCAGAGAACGCGAACTTGAACTGGCGCATCATAGGGTAGCGCGAGTAGCACGATCAACAATGGAATACACCAGGACATAGACAAAATTGGTATATACCATCGCGTCCTGTATTTGTCCGCCAACCACGACGTGGCAAACATGCCGCACGCAAGAGACACATTGGCGGGAACAACGAAGAGGTTCGACTCTACTGTCGAGTAGCCGTAGCCGCGGTACATTACTGTCTGGTACTGGTTTGACGCCACTCCGGGAATGAATCCAAGGAAGCCCAGAATAAACACAGGCATAAGGTACGGGTCGAATATAGTACCGATAATATCGCGAATGCCAAATTGCGCCATATTCGCACGAGCACTCGTTTCGAGCGCCTTCGCTTTTGAGCCATCATCCAAAATGACACGAGCTCGTAGAATGGCGTGTTCTCGTGGTGTGAATACACGAGAAATCACAGGATTTCGGAAAGACGGCAAAATAAAGTAAGTCGCTATTCCAATACCAATGCTCAGTAGTCCTTCTAAAAAGAACAGCCACTGCCAATTATGCCAGCCATTAAGGCCGTCCATACCGAAGATCCCAGAAGCAAGCAAAGCCGCGAAAGCGTTTGTCAGATAGTTTGATATGAACAATACTGCAACTCGCACAGACATCTCATTCGTTTTATAGAATGACGTAACGTAAAGGACGACACCCGGAATGAATCCACCCTGGCAGGCTCCCAGAAGAGCTCGTGTGACTAAAAACGAAACTCTGCCTTTGATAAAGGTCTGCAGAAACCCGACGATGCCCCAAAGTGTCATCATTGTCTGTTTTCAGTTAATTAGCCATGCTCCTTCCAAATGCTCCCGACGCTTGAAAGATAGTAGTACTTACCGGGATCCAAATGGTCGGCCCGATGGTCTGATTCAGAATTTGAGTCGGGATCTCAAACAAAAGAAAGGCTATTAGAAACACAGTCTGCCCCAGATTATAATCGTCCTGCTGCATATCAAGATCGTACAGAAAATCTGTGGTAAGGACGTTGATGATATTTGTTCGGAACAACTGCAGACTTATGAACATGACAGCTGCCCACGTCATTACACGCCAGTCCGTTTTCCAACGCACGCGAGCTTCCTCTTCGGGTGTCCACGCAGTTCTAAATTCTCCTTAGCTTCAATTGAAATTTGCTGGGTATAGAGTAGAGGAAACATACGGTCCTTGGTCAATGAAAGCTTGCAGCTCTCCAAATGCTGCGTATGGCCCTTCCGATACGGACCCAGCCTCATCGTGTTCTGCTATTCCCTGAATTAATCTCTCCTTTTCGAGATCTGTAAACGATGATATTGAGCCGTAATCAACTAAAGTCGCAAGGTGAATCAGTATCACATTGTAACTGGATCACAGAAAGGGAGGTGCCAACTACCATCACGAGCAGATGTCAGTGATTTTTCCATGTCTGCCATTTTTGCGTTATTACGTCGTAGAATGCTAGCTGTATATTGGTTTTATGTCCCGAAAATAGGGTCCAAAAAGGAAAGGTTTATAGGAATGCGAGCACCGAAATATCAAATTGTGAGCCTGTGAAATGTAAACCCTACAGTTGCATCGATAGTTAATCTCCGGTAGTTATCTCATTTGCTGCTTGCCGGCCGAATAATAAAACAAACGAAAAGAAATCACAAGAAAGTTCCACAACGAGCAGTTTGAGAGCAGTCGGCCGTGATATGATATATATAGTCGTAGAGCAGAAAGCGACCGTGCGTGTTTTGGCCGGAGGCGAGTTAGAGAGCCCTTGGACCATCTTGTGGTGGATAACGCGTGCCGGAAGGACGAACGATAAGGATTCTGGCACGTGAGTGTTGACTTGCGAGTCCTATGATATCATCCGTAAAGGAATCCACCTGTACCAGACCCCTGCCCAACATTATCAAGTCAGCATTTTTCTGCCAAATTTCACCGGTCTCCTTTCTGTCAGAACGCAGCAATGAAATTAGCCCGAACAACTCTCTCTCTGTTTGCCCCTTTGGCTCATTTGTCTATTTTGTCCGCTCTCTCTCAAGTATTGACGTCTTCATAGAAATGGTAATATAATATGTGAGAAACCAACTGCCCAGTAATTAATCAGACTTTGAATCTCATTTCTTTTGCACTGGGGTTACTCCGGAACCGGTGGAACCTGCGCCCTCTTTTCAGATCACTCTACATTTCAGTATTTATATGCTTGATGAAAAAAGATTCTTTGCTGATGAGTTCAGTGTGAGAAATAAGACAAAGGGAATAACACCGTGGGCCATCGCGTCCTTCTTTGACTAGCGCCGACCTTCCTCGGCCACATTTTATGGGTGTTCCAGCATAGAGGTGGGTGAAATAACTTTTGAACGGCAGCTTTAAATTTTGGGTCGAACCGAATATCTTGTAACCTCCTCCCCCCTGCGGCTGACGGTCGATTATTAAAGTGGTGCTGGGCAGTAAGGAGACAGGCCCTCAGCACGTTTGGCGACGGGGGTCTCAATAATACTGCTTGTCCTGTGAGAGAGAAGCCAGTTGTTCGTGCTTTGTATATGATTGATTACCTAGTGTGTTATCTGATCCTTTCAGTAGCCATTTTGTTGTTTGTCGAGGATATCTGTTGGATGTGTCAAAGTAGGTGCAATTTTGTTGTACAAAATGAACACCGCAAAACGGCTTATGGGCATGGGCATTTGTAAACTAGTTCATTGTTTCGACAGACCGCCCATCAACAGCTTATTACCCTCTGAGCCCTCTTGTTTGTTGACGCCGAGTATGGGCCGCTGTGTGCGAAAGATCGTTTGGCACAATTGATGCTCTAGAGTAGCCATGACTTAAGCCAGTCTAGTGGTAGCTCTCGTGATAGCCTCGCCATAGCATGCAGCCAGAGTGGTTCATGACCCACTCGCCACATATGCTGTGCCACAATGCTAATATCGCGAGCGTATTCTTGGAATTCATATCCAGCCGTATAAGCACTCTATTCGCCTTCCCTTCGGCCAACCCGAGGTATAGAGTTAGGCGGTGCCGCAGCTGCTGCAGCCGGTTTGGAACTCAGTGCCTGTGGCTGTGGCTAGTTGACCGGCCAGAGCCGTCACCACTTTCGAACCAGACTCTGCTGCTGCCTAACTCTATTTGCTTCTCTCCTGGAGCTGTTCATCCTAATTCAGCTCACGACATCAGCTCTCCAGGCTGCCTCTTCCCCGTTTGTCTTCACGGTCGTCACCACCTCTTTCCTCCCTCCCCTCATCCATCGAGGTATCTTCCGAGGAAGGTCGTTCGTTTGCTTCTCGTTATGAACATTCGTTCCGCACTTTCCCTCCGGCGCGTCGGCGCGCTTTTGGTTGTTATCGTAGTCGCAGTTGGGCTTGTCGTGACCGTGAGTCTCCACGTTCTACATTGGGGTTTTCAGTGGTTTTCTGATTCTTCTTGGTTTTCCTCTTTCGAATACTAGATCCAGCTATCTATGTCTTCTGGCATATTTAAGACCGCCAACATAGACATCAATGCGGGCAAGAGCACCACTACAATTGTCAGCAACAACGGTAGCATTGCGGGCGACGCGACCGACTCGGACGAATCGAACTTGATGGCCACAACCCCCTTCACGGTGGCTGCCAACGAGGGCCGAGCCGTGCACTTTCTGCTGCCGGCAACGCAGGTCAACTTACTTACATGCAAGACTATTTTTTCTGCGCTTCTCAATGGCTTTCCCAACCCTGTCCTTCTCAACTACGGCATTGAGTTCACGGATTCGTACGAAGCTCATTTCATGAAGATTGCCGCCATACACGACTATATGCAAACGGGTGTTGACGATGACGACCTTGTTATCATCATGGACGCGTACGACGTCTGGTTCCAGCTACCGTTGTCGAGGCTGCTGTCGCGGTACTATAAGATGCAGGAGGCCTACCGCCAGTCATACTACGCGAACTACACTGCCACTGCCGACGGTGCACCGTTCCGGGAACAGATCATCTTTGGCGGAGACAAGAAGTGCTGGCCGAACCAAAGGACGTCGCCTGCATGTGTCAATATCCCAGAGTCCACTCTTCCGGTAGACATCTACGGTCAGGACACAGACAACGACTTCTTCAGCTATCGTAACAGGCCGCGGTGGTTGAACTCGGGCAACATCATTGGTCCCGCGAAGGCGATGAAGGAATTGTATCAGCAGTCATACGAATTTGCCTTGAAGATGAAGTTTCACTTTTCGGACCAATTTGTCGTTGCCGAAATATTCGGCAAGGGTGAGCTACCTATCAGCATTGACTACGAGTCGTACATCTTCCAGACAATGACGCTGTCGCATGCGGACATTGTGTTTCTCAAGGAGGAGCAGATCGAGCTAGAAGATGAGACCGCGGAGGAGGCCGATGAGGACGATGAGTGGGAAACCTACGAGACTGACGACGACGTCATATCGCGAAACGACACCGGATTACCATTTGACTACATAGATCCAACGGAAATGTTGGAGGACCAGACGCCAGAGAGGAAACGGCTGATCGACGACATATTTTACACGAGGTCTCCCCGGCGGCCGTCCAACAAGCAACTAGCGTGGAACCGTATCACAGGCAATACGCCCGTTGTGCTGCACTTCAATGGACCCAAGATCGCGCTCGAGACATGGTGGAACAAAATGTGGTGGGTCGAGGACAGCAACGCAGAGCATCGCGACAAACGGCTGGACTATGTACGCCTGACCGGCGGCTGCTATCTTGGTGGGAACCTAACCGACTTTGCCTCGTACGACACCATGTGCGGCAGCTTTGACATCTACGACTTCACGCCGTCGCGATTCGATTCCATGACGGTCCGGATGGGGAGCTGGCCGTATCTGGATCCGGAGCCGTTCAAGATTGGAATGGACCCGTCGAAAACTCAGTCTGACGGGTGGAAGGTCCTGTACGAGAATAGGCGGAAAAAAGAGGCCGACGCCAAAGGAGCGCAAGCTGCGAAGGCAGAGCAGGCTGCAAAGGGCGAGAAAGCTGCGAAGCCTGCCGGGAATGCGAATGTGCAGAAAGAGCAAGCAGCGGTGAAAAAGCCCGTCACGACGACGACCTCAGCGTCTACTCCAACCAAGGCGAAGCCTTCCACGACAACGTTGTCGAACACCACGACCACGGTCGAAAAGAAAGACGCAACGTTGAATTGAGCAGCACTATAATTGGGCTTGGGGGTGCTGCATCTTGTGAATTATTTCGGTTTTGGTAGTTTTAGTTCAGGGTTTTCGTGGGCGATCTAGGATCTCTTCGAAGGGTCTGTAAATTTTGTATCATATGCAAATGCTATTTGTGAGTTCATGGCTGTGGCTATTACAGATCTGTGTCATAAATTGATTAATAAAGATATATGCGCGATGGTTAATACGTGAATTGACAAGGACGCAATATGGTGCTCGTCATTCCAATATGGTTTTGCTGATTGCAACGGCAAACAGAAGAAACACAGCAGACGGCCCCCTTAAGAATGTATCCGAGCCGTAACGTCGGCCACATGTGCCAGACGGATTATTCTTCCCCGCTCGCTCCCACCCACTTCGGCGATAAGCCGACAAAATAATGAAATCGAGGACTTGTCGAGAATGCCGAGCGGAAAGGGAGGGGGAGGAAGGAAGGGAGGGGGGACCCCGCGCAAATGTGAATATGGCGTAGAAATTCAAGCCTCCCCTGAATGAGCAAAGCATCATCATATTCTGTCCGCCGAAGAAAGGTGGACCGATAACTAATAATACAGAACAGGCTATTTTTCCGGCGCAGTTGACCATGATATCCCAATTCTCGCTGATTCCGACGGCACAGTCTTCGAAGCTGATCTCTGACAATATGCGAGGATAACGGCGAGGATATCGGCCGATTGGAAACGTGCTATTAGTCAAGACACGCCCCGCCTAAAATCCAATCTTCACGCGCGATAGCTTGCTTGCATGCCGTCGGATCCCAGCCGTCGCGATTCAATTGGCTTTGCAAATAGCAAATAGCATGTATGCAGCATCTCGGAGCAATTTCGTTTGTCGCAGGCCATGATGCCGTAAAGGCGCTGACCGGACAGCGACCAGCAGGGCGGTGTCAGATCTGAATTAGGTCAAGTTTCCGAATCACAAACCTAAACATTCTTCTCCCGCCTATGACGTTATTTTGGCTCGAGATTCAAGGCGGGGTAAAGTTAAACATCGACCTCCTGAATCGCCATCCTATGTGTGCCTGGATGCCACTTCGGAGTCAGCCATAAGCTATAATCCAATTACTACTTTGTTATATTGTCAAATCTTATATTGTCAAAGAACAAAGCCACTTAAAATTGTCCTAGTGGGTGTCGTAAGACGAACCGTTATTTTCCCCATGCATACATACATTATCAAGTAACAAAAACCAAAACCACTAAACAGACTCCATAATGAACGACACAAAATCCGCTTACTGCAACAAGATGTTGACAGTCTTGGTCTGGGTGTAGTTCTTGAGCGCCTCCTTGCCAAGCTCACGGCCGATACCGGACTCTCCGTATCCGCCGAAGGGAAGCGCCGGGTGGTACTGGTTGTACGCATTGACCCAAACGGTGCCAGCGGCAAGTCTGTTGGACACCTCGATGGCGGTGTTCAGGTTCTTGGTGTGAACGGCGGCGGCAAGACCGTAGTTCGTGCCGTTTCCGAGGGCAACAACCTCGTCAATGTCCTTGAATTTGGCAATCGTGGCGACCGGGCCAAAGATTTCCTCCTGAACAACGCGCATGTTCGGGGTGACGCCAGACAAGATGGTAGGCTTGATGAAGTATCCGGTATCGCCATGAGCCTCGCCGCCGACCTCAACCTTGGCACCCTCCTTCTTGCCGATCTCGATGTAGCTCAGAATACGGTCGTACTGAACCTTGGAGACCTGGGAACCCTGGAAGGTGTTCTCGTCGAAGGGGTCGCCAACAATGTTCTGGGCGGCGCGCTTTCGCAGGGCAACGATGACCTTGTCGTAGATGCCCTCCTGGACGTACATGCGGGAGCCAGCAGTGCACACCTCGCCGGAGTTGTAATAGATACCGAAGTTGAGCCACTCAACGACCTTGTCGACGTCAACATCGTCGAACACAATGTTAGGGGACTTGCCACCAAGCTCGAGGGTGACCTTCTTCAAGTTGGACTCGGCAGCAGCCTTGAGAATCTGGCGACCGACGAGGGTGGAGCCAGTGAAGGCAACCTTCTTGATCTTCATGTGGCGGGAAATAGCGTCGCCGGCGACACGGCCGAAACCAGAGATAACGTTGACAACACCAGGAGGAAAGCCAGCCTCCTTGATGAGCTTCGCGGCGACGAGGCCACCGAGCGGAGTCTGCTCAGCGGTCTTCAGGACAATGGTGCAGCCGGCAGCAAGGGCGGGTCCAAGCTTCCACGCAAGCATGAGAAGAGGGAAGTTCCAGGGGATGATCTGACCGACAACGCCAATAGCCTCCTGCTTGGTGTAAGCAAAGGTGTCGCGACCGGTGTCGATGACCTTGCCGTGGATCTTGTCGGCCCAGCCGGCGTAGTATCGGAAGACGGCGATGCAGGCAGCGATGTCACCCTTGGCAAGCTGGATGGCCTTGCCATTGTCGTAGGTCTCGATGGACGCGAGCAGAAGGTGGTTCTCCTCAAACTTGTCGGCGAGCTTGTTCAACAAGATTCCTCGCTCGTTGGGAGCCAGCTTCGACCAGGGGCCCTCGGTGAAGGCACGGGAGGCAGCCTCGACGGCGAGGTCGACATCCTCAACAGCGCCCTCGTGAACCCGGCCGATGAGCTTTCCAGTGCTGGCAGAGAAAGCAGTTAGCACAACTCGAACAGGACAATAGTGCATCGGCGTAGAGAGGAAGCATACCTGGGGCTGTGGATCTCGAAGGCATTTCCCTCCTTACCGTAGACAAACTCGTTGTTGATGAAAAGACCAAGCGGCTGCTCGTACTCGATGCCGTTGGGCAGCTTGTAGGTCTGGAAGAGGGGCAGATCGCCAGCGGGTCCAGATGCAATTCCAGCCATTGTATGATAGTCGAGAGAAGTAGTGGTAGGTGAGTAGAGTAGGAGGATTCGAGACGAGAGACAAAAGCCGACGATGATGGAGAAGCAAGAATGGGCGAGGGGCGAGATACTTATAGCAGAAGCGTTCGGCGAAAGTTGTGGTGATCTGGGGCAGGTGCGGTGGTGAGAGCCACGAACGCCCAAACCGAGAGCGTGACGTGCGCCGACAAATCCGATGCATGGCGGGACGAAGGAACGCTGCGACGACGAACGCGGAGATCGTGCCCTTTCTGCGTCTGGCTCGCCCCGCGGCCAGACGGGAGCAGGCCAGTCCAGCGACGCATGCTAGTTTTGCATTTCAGCTTGTGTCCCCGCACTCACAAAACGGCCCACGCGCAAAGGCCAGGCAGGTTGCTCGGTCGCGCTCCCGCGCTGGACCCTTGTGACTAGCATGTGACCCGAGTGTCACGGGGGCACGTCTAAGACTCTGTCGGGCAAAAGGGCCTCCCGGGAAGTGAACTAATTTATGCCGTCCTGTAACAAAACACTCGTACAACAACTTAACGCCGATAGAGGTCGAAAACTCTCCTCCCACCACCCACCCACCCACCCCTTCTATGCTACTGTTCGCTGGAAAGCGACCGTCGACCTGCGATGCTCCTCGTGTCGCCGACGAGAACTCCTGCTGCGTAGACTTCGGCCGTGCTTCGTAAAGCTCGTCTTGTCTTCGCGGTCGGGGTCTCCATTCGCAACCGTCGCATCACTGCTTGCTTTCTGCACGCGGCCCGACGCCGACCGGAAGAGCGCCAGCCTGCTTTTGCTGCTACTGCCGATATCCGCGACATTGCCTGCTGCTTGTTGTGCTGCGCCGGTCGTCCCGCTGCCCAGACGTCGCCAAATCGAACTGCTCTCCCTAACTCCGCTGGTCTTACTGGTGTTCCCACCTGGCTCCTCATGCCCACCTGTCGGGTGGCTGCTGCTCGCTGTGCTCGAGTCCGTACGTGTAGTAGTCGTCTCATGGCCACTGCCGCCATGGCCACTGCCGGCAAACAAAAACTTCATACCTGCGCGAAGCATCGTCGGCTTTCGCTCAAGCGGCGCGCCGGCCACGGCAGCTGGCGAGGATGTCATAGGCCCTTGAGCGTTTCCTGTCCTGCCGCCGTCATTGCTGATGGCAGTGTCATGTCCGCTTTCACTGTTATTGCCCCCAATTGCACCTACCGCATCCGTCTCAGAGGCTCCGAATTGGCGCACCATATCTTCAACGATTGCTTTCGCCGCCGGGTTCGTGATGCCCCGTGCTATCCCCGAAGCCGCATCGCCGTATTCAAACTCCGAAACCCTCGCGAGCGCTTCCTCACCGTCGTACCCCTGAATTTGCTCTCTGGACGATTCCCCGCACAGGTTCCCGCTAGCTTGTTCAGGGTCGTTATCCGCCGGCTCGGTCTTGATCACAGCCGCTCCGTCTCTGTCGTCCACACTCCGCTCAGGGTCTCCTGGCATTAGTCCTTGTGTGCCTGTCGGCCCTGGATGACGGTCATGATCACCGCCCTGATTATTCGTCACATCTCCGACCTCGGTCGCTCTCGACGGCGCAACTTCTCTCAAATTCACCCCATCTGACGCATTAATAATGGTTCGCTCCCTCTTCATGGTCGTTGCCATGATCGCCGCAAGGGTCAGGCTGGGCTCCTGCTGACGTCGTCCTCCCCCCTTCTCCGGGTCCTGATCTCGCAGCGTGGTCTCGGTCTCGTAAGCCCGATTATGTCTTGCATTCGCCGTCGGAGATGATGGCCGTCGTCGCAGCGAATCTGACCGTGTCGGAAACGCAGGCTGACGCTTACTGTCGTCGTGCTCCACGGGATGCGCTTGTGCCGACGGGCCGTCTTTGAACAGCTGTATGCTCAGATCTGGCCGTCGGCGCCGGGACGAACTGCTCGCGACCGATCGCGCGGGGGACGTTCCTGTTGTTTGCCATGATAGAGCTGAATCTCTCTTTTCTGCTCTTCTGTCAGCGGCAGCTAACCCCGATGCCAACGGCGGCTCGGCCGACTCGTAGGAGTCAGTAGCCACACTGATACTCTGTGCTGGAGTCACGGACAGGGGAGGACGCGGCAGTGTCGATGCTTCCGTCTCTTTGTCTCTGAGCTCCAGAAATCGTAGTGCGTTGCGGCTAAAATCCCACCATCACAAGTGTTAGCACGTTAGAGCTAGGACAGACAGAATCAAGATATATCCTCACCATCTGAATAATATTTGTTTCGTCCCGACTTCGTCGAGTTGCTCGACCCAAGTCCTCAGTACTTTGTCCAGTGGAAGGTCAAACAACAGCGACAAGAGCGTCGCCTCCCTGTCCCAATCTCTGAGTAAGCCCTAATTGTTGAGAATGCAGACAAAGACGCAGCAACTCACATGAAATAGGAATTGTCAAGATATACGTCCAGCGCATCCTTCACCAATCCACACCCAATCATCATCGCCGTCGCAAGATGCACCGCCTCAACGTCGTCTCCAAAGCAGTCTTTATCCCGAAACAACACCTCCTCGATGAACTTCCGCACCAGCCGCTTCTTCTCGATGTCTGACCTCGTTGAGCTCTGTAGGCGAACCAGTTGCATCGCAAATATGAGCCACGAGGCAGACACTGTCATCACGCGTGTCGCTGGATATGCCTGCATGATTCGCAGCATGCCTTCAAATCGTTCTACCCCGTCATCGGGTTCTATGGATGGCTCTTGCAGCCAGATGCTGAAAATCAACGGCAAGAAAACCGAAGCTGAAGCGGGGGCATTTGCGCTTGCCTGTTCGAGTTCCCAAGCAATTACGTCCCGAGCAGTCGCATGCGCCGTAAACTCCGCCAGCTCCCACCCAAACAATATTTGCAACAGCGTTGTTGTCGTGGCAGGTGCAGTCTCTGAATACACAAGTGACAAATTTGACGTCTGCATCAGTTCACCAAGGTTGCTAAACAAGCAATCAGGTAATATCGGCTCCGGAATCGTCTGTTCGCTCGCCTCTTCTGGCGCAATCAGCCTGGCGTCGGTGACAGCTGCTGTAATAATGTCATTCGGCACTTCGTCTTGTAAGATGATCCGCGGTGCATCGTCGTACCCGACTGTCACAGGCGCATGGTGAGGCATTAAAGTCTCCGAAGTCGTCAGTCCTTCAGAACGAGACTCTGCCAGCTCCGTAAACGTCCATATAGGAGACGTAGCTCTAATAGCCGTCGTCGGAAACGGCGAAGGCGGTATTGAGGCAATTGACTCCAACGTTCTGTTGTCTACAGACGAATACGCGAGCCCCGAGTCTTTCCTGTAATTGGGGTTCTCGTCGGTATCATCGAACAGCGCCTCATTGTGTTCGATTTCGGCATCTCCATCCAGAACCGACTGGTCAAAGTAATAAGCCAGCAAGTCCCTTGACGAATTTTGCTGCAGCGTTGTCGTCTCGCTCTCATCATGCGACGCAGACCCCGGCGCCGGAGTATCACGCAGAAAGTGAAGTACTTCAGTCGGAGCGGGTGCAAGTGAAGAACTCTTTGACTCCGTCGACGTCCGCGCGCTATCCTTCCTGAATCGATTCCGGCTATCGCTGGAGCGCTCCATCGGACCAACGTTAACGCGTGCGTACTCTGTCATGCGCAAGAGATCGTAGATGTGCAGGTCCATCTCGGAGTCGAGTACCCAAGCAATACCGCTGTCGCGGAGAAGATCCATGGTGAGGATTTTGGTGCCCGCTGCGGTGTGCATCATTTCTTGCGCGGTATTATTTCTGCGTACGTCGTATATGAGTAAAGAGCTATCAGAGGACATTAGCCAGGCGTGTCTATCTGACGATGACGGATTGCACCAACTGCATACTTATCGACAAAATGGACTACCCGTCCATTCTTGCTCCACTTCAAACGAGCTGAGTCGTCGCCTGTGGTTTTCGAAATACCAGGATGTAGACGTCGAATCAAGTTAACAGATCTGCCGAGGTTAATGCACCAAAGCTGAATCGCATCCTGGCAGTCCTCTTCGTCCTGCATAAACTTAGCATCGGTCTCGCTTGGCCGAAGCCATATTGCGAGCATCAATGAATCCGCATCGGTCGAGGTCGGATGAAACACGGCGTCTACCACATTTTTATGCATTCTTGTTGATGGTCCTACCTCGGCCGGTAAACTATGTAGTACCTCTAGTTCAGCTAGCACATTTTCCGGTGTCGTAGTGGTCACGAAACCGAGATCAAGACGGCATATGTACGTGCGGCCGGACGTGCACGATATGGCGAACACTGATTCATCGTGTGGACTACCGGCGATAGCCACGGCGTCTGTCCCGTCAGGTGTCGCTAATATCCTCGCGCGTGCTCTCCGCTTGGAAAAATCCGCAAGCGCAATCTGTCCCTGCGGCAGTGCTGTAGCAAAATTTTGTTAATTGCCTCAAACCTCGATCAAAGCCGCAGGCGATACATTTCGACATACCAAACAACATCGTCCGCCCTTGTAAATCCCAACAGCACACAAGATCGGCCACGGCGGCCGTAGATACGACGGTGCGTTCGTGCACGCATACGAGATCATCCGGCGAGCCACCGACGGTATACGCCCACACGGACACGACCAGCTCGGGCGTGATCTGCACGCATGCGAACGCGGACTCTGCGTCCCTGCCTTCTACAAAACGACCGTGGCCATTGCCGACCGCACGCACGGGTGGGCGCGGGATGACGGCGGCGAGGTTGTCGAAAGAAGCGGGATTGCGTTGGGGGAGAAGAGTTGCGGGCGCGAGGAAGTGGATGGTCGAGTCGTCGCGAAGGAGGACCGAACCGTTGGGCAGAACGCAGAGCGAGAGGTCCATTGGTGGTGCGCGAAGCTCAGTAACAGCCCAGCGGCATAGCGATGGTTGTGCGGGTGGAAGGAAAGAGGACAAAGATCTGGCCGGCTTGCGTTCCAATCAATGGCGGCTTGTGGACTGTCTGACGCAAGTAAACCGTCGACTGCAACGCCCAGGGGGTGGTCGCTATTTCCCGCTCTGCGTTTCCCGCCACGCGGGGATCTAGTTTACAAAGCAAACAATAGTTATAACTGTTATCGACATTCCTACGAATGGCTACCCATTTTTGGTGTATTTGCCATTGCTCGTCTTTGGCAGTCCTCACTTCCGCAGTTTTCGTGAGGTTCAAATTAGGACCCTGACGCGTGGCACGCGTTTAGGACGCGTGTGGCGCGGTGCTCGGAACCAAACCTTAAAACCACTTGCATCCACTCCCAACTGGGAACGTGCAATTTAACCGTATGTAGTGTTTTCCTCACAGGGCATAATCATATTTCTTCTCATCAACCGCAATTTCGCAGTAGTAGTCAAACACAGACAGGCGTTCTCCGGAGTACCATCTCGCTCCACATCAGATTAGTCCAGCCTCAGCAACCGTAACGCCTGTGGTCAAGCCCACAGTGGAATCAAAACAAGTGGTGTTCATACAAACACCCCCAACAGACTCGACCCATTCCTCGCCAAACTGCCAATCCCCCGTAAGTTTATGGTATGCGTCTAAAATGGGATCCACTGTCCCTGTCACAACAGCTCGGACGATTCCAGTTCGTTCATCGCGCACGTCTGTTACTGTGAACGACGGCGCCGCTCCGCTTTCATTACCGTCTTTGTTGTTGTCCAATTTTCGCTCTCGTCGTTTCTTCGCAAGATAGGCATCAAACCCTTGATATGTGACTATTCGGTCGTCGTCCTCATCAATTACCGGGCATTCCGCATCTAGACTGTATTGAACAGTCTGGCGTGCTCCTAAATCTGCCAACCTACACGATTCAAAATAAAGTTAGACATTAGTGCAGGGATACAGCCCAGCAAAGCAGAACAGAATTTCTAGTCACTTTTTCGCTGCTTCCATATTCTTCAGCACGGCCTTGGACGCCGTCTTCTTGGTCACGTGCACCATCTCCACGTTGATCATACCCAGAGATGGCAGCTTGAATCTCGTGAGGAAATGAATCGATCTCCAATACTCCTGACCTCGTATTTTAGTTTTGGATTTAAAGTTTGATTCGAAAAGCTCGTCTAGTCGGTTGTAGATGCTGAATAGGCCTTGGCTGTTGGTATAAAGTAGCACAGATGTGGGAAACTTAATCTGCAAACACATCAAGCCCATCAGCGTATCATGCACCGCAACTACTTCCTCCGCGTTTGGAAATTCCGTGGGACACGAGCTAAACCGATTGTAAAACGAGCTGGGTGAAAAGTAGATGCCAAACCCGCAATAGTAGTCCTGGCTCATGATATTCATTGTGTCCGACCTCTTGTTCGGTCCAAAAATTGGTCCCTCGTGTGTTCTAAGTTTACATTTGCGCCTGGTCCGTGTCGTCGCAATGAATATATGCATAGTATTGTCAGCGTGCCCAGATGGTATCTCCTTAGTCCGGTGTGCAAGGTCCGGGTAGCTAGATGATTAAATAAAGTTAGCACGAAAGTTATCAAAGCAGTTCACTTACAAAAGGTCGACAAGACCTATCATTCTGTTCGCCGCCGATTGTTGCCGTCGGCAGCAAGGTATCCAGCGTGGGCAATGCCCAACCTCTTTTCGAGTCGTGCGCTAGCCAAATCGACATGAATTGTCTCAGTTGCTCCCGTCCCAAGACCATGTCAAACCCATTGACTCTCTTGTCTCCCGGGAACAGTTCAGAAACAACGACGACATTGGTTGACACTCTCAGATTTCCAACATAAAACGTGATAGATACTGTTTCTGGATGAGCTATGGTCAATGTCAGAGGACCGAATAGCTTAGGCACATCAGAAGCGGTGGCGACGGGAAACATTCCGCTCAATGATTCAGAAGGCGATTCGTCTAGACGGACTTCAGTCGATTCGACATCAGTGTCTGGTGATATAATAATTTTGGAAGTACCAGTGCGGGAATCTCCAGTGGATAATAATGTAAGTTGGTTAGTCAGCTCAGCAGTGGCGTCTGTGTCCTCCATGTGCATGATTTCAGCGGTATATGTGTTCGCAGATCCGATCAAATCAAGCTCTTCAGCCGGCTGAAAGTCAAATTTTCCAGTCTGTTCGGGAGTGGGCAAATTAGTAGCTAGAGCCTGTGCGTAAGTCCTTGGTCGCTTCGTGGGCTCTTCGAGACTGGTATTCCTCTTCAGCACAACGATTGGTTCGGACAGTTCAGGCAAAGGAACTTCTTTCAAACCAGAATCACTATCATCCCTGCCAGTTCTCGTGCGGTCGATATTAAAATCTTCGTCGACGCTTTTATCAAGCAAGCCGGCAATGCTGTCTCTTGTCGACCGCTTTGGCTGCTCGGAAATTGGAATTAGTGTCAGCGTCGAGTTAAATTCTTCGGACATCAGTGGACTCTCGCTGTCGTCTTCCAGATCAAACCAGCTTAGACTCTGTTCAGCAATCTTAGACCCTCCGTTTTCCTTGTCCGTCAATGCCAGGTGCCGAATATCATTGATGAGTTCCATGGTATCTTCGGTCCGGCGCGCACCTTCGAAAAAATCATGATAGCTGAATCCAAGTCCATCTAGTCCCTCGTCAGTCGGATCTGGTACGGAGGCTAACCGAGCAGCCGCGAGTGAGATAAGGCCTTCTTCGCGGCCGCCAACGCCCGTAGTCGTATCCAGTGACTTGTCGACCGTCGTGTAGGCGGTAGTGGCAGTAAGTTTTCGTTCGAGCATGTCTTCTTCTATAAAAGAAAAGTCGGAAACAACCGATTCGTCGGCAGACGTAGTGGTCGATGGGTCTGGCGACAAGTCACGGCTTTCGATACCTCGGGAGTGTATAGACTCGGCCGTAGGCCGCGTATCACAAAATATCGAAGGGGCAATGGACGTCGTATCCAGTCTTGTCGTAGGACTCCGCAAATCGTTTTCCATTTGAGTATAAGCCGTTTCAAAAGAAGTATCTAGAGATTCGAGCATCCTACTCGGGTTCGGGCTTGGTGGTGACAGCATCGAGTCACCGGCCGCTGCCTGCACCGCACCTGAGCTAGAACAGACAATACAGAGATTTTCGACTTGTTTCTCGCTCACTATTCTACCTTCTTGTGTGTCGTCCACGTCGCTTTCTTTGGTATCTTTCTGTAGACCATCCCAAGGGGCAACGGAAAGCTCGTACGAGTTGGCATTCGAAGTGATTACATTCTCCGCGTTTAAAGTGGCCATGCCTTCGATGACAGCGGCTGCGTTCGCGAAGACGACCTCCATTGGTTGCATATGATTCTCTATCAGCGCAATGTCAACATCGTTCCGAGCTACCGCAGCTGCCATTTGTAACGCCGACGTAGCGTAGTAGTCCCATGCTGCGCCATCGAGAGTGAACGGCGGAATAACTGCATATTTACCGCCGATCTGCTCTTCGCCCGCGAAAAACTTCTCGTACACGTCGCGCCGGATAAGACTTGCATTCGTAAACACGGGCTCAAGCAGAATCTTGATCTTTGCGCCGGTGCTCGGAATGGTGCCGGTTATTCCCTTCTGAGAGGCGCAAATGTCTTGTAGCTGCGGAGTGAAGTTGTTGTGCAGGATGAGCGGATAGGGGATCCCTCGGCCAGTCTCCATACCGTCTGATCTGCAGTGACGGGGGACCTAAATATACGGGTCCTATGGGGATGGTTAGATCGAATTGTGATCCAAATAGCGGATTCATAAAATTACGAAACGGGCTGGCACGTTGAACTCTACAGCGAAATGAATCTCCCGCAAGATGTGATTCCAAGGGTAAGAGTACACATCACATTGCGCATCTAAAACGATCATAATTACGTCTTATAAACCGAATGACAAGTTACTTAGTATCAGCTCCTCAACTTTTTAACTTCCCGTCGCTCCTTCCTCTTTGCTTCAGTCTCTTCCACAAACTCCTCCAATACTTCTTTCAGACCCTCATTTCGCCTGCACATCATCAGCACATCATCCGTAGATACGATCTTCCGCTTGGCGTGCCTGGAAATGTCCAGGTAGTCAGCTCTTTCTCAAGTATAGGAAAAGTGAATCATGCTAAGAATTGCATACCTGGCAAACGCCTCAACATCAGTAGAAAGAGTAACTACATGTTATTGTTGTTGAGCAAAAGTAATCATCATGTAATACTGAGCGCAGGCAAAATCTTACCAGCCTGAGCATACACCAGCTCTGTCAAGGAAGCGATATATTGTGGCGTGGCATTTATATCCAATGTGAGGCATTCTTCATCAACGATCTTGCCCACTATATTTTACTAAGCGCATTAATCATTTGTCGTGAAAGAGATAAACACAACAAAATCCGGACCGTACCAGTATACCATATCGCTGCCTTCAGTCGCTGTATAGAATGTTAAAACAAGCAATTAGTAATTGTACCCAGTCTTGTCAGTATGCTGCTGTAATTGACCACGAACCTCTCGCAACTGCATGTCAGGCTCAGAAGACATAATTCAATACATTCGCTACCAAAAAAAAAGAGCCCGCAAAAAGATCAATAAGCCGCCAGAATGCTAGGAACTACCGTATCGCGCAGTCTCAGAAAGGGAGTTGACGCGCAAGAGATCATGAACTCGATCCAACGCGTGGCGCGTTCCTTGTGTTTTGGTGCCGCGTCGCGATTGTTCTCGAGCCGTTGCTCCCGGCGGAAGTCACCGCACTAGTTATGGGCGTAGATACACCGAGAACAATCGCGTAACAGCAGTGCTTGGAGTCTGGCGTTCAAGCACCCACAAGTACAGAGCATTCATTGCCACATGGGCCACAAAGAAAACCCTCTTTGAATGGGATCTTTAAAAGCATGCCGGATGTTCAGGAAGCATCTCACCTGGCTCAACTTTGGGATATAAGGCCGTGTCTTCTCGTGCATTCTGCTACTGATTGGAAATAAATCGTCTTGCTGACTTCTCGGTGCACCCATTCGACGCGTCTATTCAGGTCGCCCTCACGATCCCTCTGACAGCGCAAACAATCAACCTTGAACCAACAAAAGTCGGCGTTTCATTTTTGAGCCAGTTCACGATGGTCGACATCAGAATTTTCGATGGCCTAAAGGACTATACAATTCGGGACTACTATCCTATTTTCATTTTGGTCACCGGCTACCTTCTATTTCGGCCTTATCTCGTCAAGCTCGGCAACGAGATACAGAAACGACAACACAGAAAAGCCAACGAACAGGCTGCGAAACTCGCTGCACAAGAAGCTCTCGAAATGCCGAAACCGGATGAGCAATTCATTGAGGAGTCGAACGCTGGAGTATGGGGCTCTAACGCCCGCAGGAAGCAAAAAGAGCGCATCAAAGAAATAGAGAGCGCATTCAGGCGGAGGGCGGAGATGGAGCAAGAAGATGAAAGCGATAAGGAGATCGAGGAGTTTTTAACAGAATAATCTGAGTGTACCTAATTTGTATCATATCATACTATCCGCATGGAATTATCATCATTATTGCATACTCTGATAACACCGATACATGGCCTACTGCATGACGCTAATATATTAACGTAGTGCTTCGCTTTTTCTTGAAGAATGATGAATTTATATTACGCACTTAGAACGCCATATTAATGAAGCAGCTAACTTTGAAGAGCTCTCAGCCTCTCCCGCATATCCTCCAGATTTGTCTCTTCCTCTTCCTCCTCTTCTTCCACGGGTACATTCTCTGGGACACGTCCAGCTTGTCCAAGTTTGCCCCCGGTGATCTCTGATAAGATCGCGTCAACCTCCTTGTCCGCCTCGGCCTCCTCAATATCGTCCATGTTGTCAACCGAATCCAGTGTATCGCTGACCATTTCGTCCATTATGCCAGCCTAAATTTTGAATTAGTTCCGCACCGGATGAACCAAATATTTGAAAGCAATCAAGTACCTTCATTAACTCCTGGCTTAGCTCTCTCATCGTTCCAGACAACTCAGGCAGTTTGATTAAGCTGTTCATATCCTTCATTACACCCGTGCTCGCCTTCATACTGCCTTGTATTTTCTGCACTCTGAAGGCGTCGTTCATCTGCATCCCTACTGACGCGAGCTGAGCTTTCGAGGTCGCAACACGAGATTGCTGTTTCCGCATGTTGTATAATTCTTTCGCGAGTATCCGCGCGGACGAGATATCGCCACGCTTGGCTGAAGCCTTTATCATTGACTTCGTCTTTATTTCGAGATTGTGGAGATTTGTTACTTGCCGGTCCAATTCTCTTTGATTTTTCCGCAGCAAGCCATTACACTTCCTCATCTATATCATGAAGAGATTGCATTAGAGATGCAGCAGAAAGTGCGCGCTCGTATCAGAGGCTTGCTATACCTGTTCCTGTGGATCAGGACCGTAGATAGCACGCTTTAGCATCTCCATCGCGGGAACTTATTCGCTTGCAAAACCAATTCAAAAATGCCAAATAAAATCAACCAACAACGCCAAGTCTATCTCCGGCTAATGCGTATCGACGAAGAGAAGGTGACCGCAACGTACGAGTGAATGACGACGGCAATCCCACCTCGGGTGTCTTTAATGGGCCCAGTTGGACAAACAGCGACGGGTTTGGGTTTCGTGTCCCAAAGCGGACATCGCCGCCCGCGCAGAACGAAACGCCACCCACCCGTGCAGATAGTCGCACGTCGCCGTCATGGACCGCTTTGCATTTTGCACCAAAAAGTAGGCGGCAGTTTAATTACCTGAAGTTGGAGTAACTTTTAAACCGAAGCTTAGCTGAAATTGAGGGTAAAATTCGCGGTATATTGAGGTCTCAAAGTCGAAAGTAACTGTGTAGCGGCAACTTGTATACGCCATATACTCAGCATTGCTAGACATATATGCAGCAAAAATGCTCCGTCGCCGATATAATTTTCCTCACGATAAACCCTACATCTGAGAAGCCCTTGGCTTAGGTCTAGCTGAGCGAGTCCAAGAACCCTACTTTTGGCCGAAGCTAAGTAATGATCGGTAAGTCATGATGTTAGGCGGTACTTACCTCCCCCAACACTATTTTCTAACTTGCCGAAGACGACAACCATGACAGCGCTGGCGATGAGGCTGCCATCTTTCCTGACAAAGGCTCGCCTCAAAATGCACAAGAGTCGCCAGACGTCGGCGAGATTGATGCCGCAGTAGGCAGTGAGCTTGCCGAGGAGGGCGTTCAAGAGGAATTGCACGACAGCGAACACGATGATCAGCTGGAATCACAGAGCGTTGCCGTGAATGCAACCTCGGAGTTCGCAACTGAGCGCCAGATCGAAGCTGAGCTGCCTGAACTGCCTGAGCTTGGCCAAACCTCTGACGGGAACTTAGAGGACCAGCCAGAAAGAAATGAAGACCAAGGGCAGGAAGTACACGAACATGAAGGAGAAGAAGAAGGCGAGCAAGATCACGCTGTCCTCCAGAACGACGTCGTGGAAGCCGAGGAAGAAAGAGATGGCGACGCAGAGCGGTTATTCTATTTAAACGACGCGGAGCAGTTGCGCTTCATAGCGGATCATCTTGAAAATGTGGGCGGCCTAGAGATGGATGAAGACTTGCCAAATCATGACAATTATGAAGTGAACATTGAGGAGTTCTCGAGTTCACAGGACCCTGGAATGCTTCTGCGAATACAGAGTATGCCAATTCTAGATAACCTGGTAAGCTCCCGAACATTTTGACATTGACTTGATCGAAAGCCTAACAGGGTGTGTTTAGTCCACGCAGATTCTGACAACGCTGGGGCGTGGTCCATATCAGGAGACGTTTAATATTGTTACTCAACCAGAGAGCGATCAAGGTCAAGCATATCGGACTCTCACCTCTCTATTTGATCGTAAGTTACATAGACGTTGTCAGCGGGTTATCCTCGTTCTATCTGACACCGTTATTTAACAGAAACAAAGAAGCTTTATAGCCATGACGGATTTTTGAGGGCTTCAGATCTAGGTCTCTCAAGCTCTCCACGATATAAGAACATCATCAGGAAAGCAAATCTCGCCACATTCATCTCCTCGGTTTATGGTTCAACCGAAATTGGTTTCTATCATCTGAACGAGTACTTTCTCGACTCATTTGTTGCAGACGGGGCACGACTTTTGAAATCTCAAGGTGCCCTGTATCTCGATTTGAAAACTCAGGCGTTTATTTCCGCTATGGGACAACGAGAACGGCCAAAGGAGGACATATTGAATGACTTGTTTCCAGATGATCTGGATCAATACATTATAGCACGCAAAACTTCGTCGAAGTCATTGAGTCCAGGCGAGTCTGATTTCATTGCGCGGTGTAAAAGCCGGAAAGATATTGTGAGTTTCGCCCTTAATCCTGTGAAATATATATACTAATACTTTAGAATAGCTGGCTTCTAGTAACCCGGACGAGGATTTGTCGGAAAAATACTTGTGGCATGAATTCCTGAAAGACATAAACGAGTACATATCAAAGAACCTTGCGGGCTTGACCACTGGACCGCCACAACCTCACCACGAATACCCAACGTTTGAGGATGGTTCATCAGGGGATGCCCAGAGTCTTGCAAAGAGACAACAGCAAAAACAGGCACTACAACAACACCATCAACACCACCAGCCGCCGGCGAAGAAACAGAAGCGCACGACTAATGAATCGACTGAAGTTGCGATCTTTTCTACTTCAGCAGGTGCGGTGCATGCTGTTCCTGTTACCGCGACACACGCTAGCATTAACGGCGAGGAGGCCTTGCATGAGAGCGATGCTGTAATTGCGGGCGAAGAAGCAAACAGTGGAGACAATGGCGAGGACTACGATGGCGACGGCTCGCGCGAAATCTCGTCCCCGGCAAAGCAACCACGCAACAGAGCAGTCTCTACTTCGGGCAACAATAGGAGACGACCGTGGAGTAAGGAAGAAGAAGCCGCTCTTATGAAAGGACTAGACGAAGTCAAAGGTCCGAAGTGGAGTCAAATATTGGAGATGTATGGACCTGGAGGTCGGATTTCCGAAGCCTTGAAGGACAGAAGCCAGGTTCAACTGAAAGACAAGGCTCGGAATTTGAAGTTGTTTTTTCTGAAAAGTGGACTGCAGGTTCCTTACTACCTGATGTTCGTGACTGGGAAGCTCAAAGGAGGTAAGAAGGGGTCTCAAGATGACTTAAATAGCGGTGAAGATTGAAGAGCGGATAATTTAGCACTTTGGGGTAGGATTTGTTCTATAGACGCCACAGAGAGTATTGTAATTATAGGGAAATTTTTATAAATAAACCGCAGCAGCAAAGTTATAAAGATCCAGTTTGTTAACTTGAATGGGGATTGACAAACTGCACCACACGCTACAAATCCCTCATAATAATAAAGGGCTAGGGTATGCGGAGTCGACGGGAGCCAATCAGAGCAAAATTAAAGGAACGGCTTCATCAGGGCTCAATCACAAGAGTTCGGGGACACTCTCGCGAAAATACGACCGGTTTCTCATCGAAGCCAGAGATCAACGGTAATTGGGTGGACGTCTTGAATTTATCTTGGAACGATACTTTTACACAGTAATACATAAAAATCAATTCCATATTCAGCGGCAAATGATGGTTCCTCGGCCCACAGCGATTGCGTCCGTCCTCCGACCGTCCTCGCTGGTCGCTGCCCGCCAGGCGGCATTCCGGGCGCTATCCACGACTGTCGCAGCAAAGGATAAGACTCCCGCGCTTGCGACGACAGGTTCATCGTTACCGACAGATTACCCGCTGCCGTCGGAGAGGAAGCCGACGAATGTGATTGATTATGCTATGACAACTTTCGACGCGATTGCCAACTGGGCGCGACAGGGATCTTTCTGGCCTATGACTTTCGGACTGGCTTGCTGTGCCGGTATGTTTCTTTTTTTAAAAGAGAGCTAAAGTCACAGCGAAGAGGGAAAGTGGGAGGTGCTAATTACCTATTGTATAGTTGAGATGATGCATCTGTCCGGTCCGCGTTACGATCAGGATCGCGTTGGTATTATTTTTCGAGCATCACCTCGACAGTCTGACATTATGATTGTCGCCGGTACACTTACAAACAAGGTATATCTACATAATGTAATTTGAGTGATGTTCCTTGCTAATGAACCACATAACAGATGGCGCCCGCGTTGCGACAGGTTTACGATCAAATGCCTGAGCCACGGTGGTATGGGTTTTCCCCAATTGCTTGTATTTTTAGGATAAAGGGTACTAATTTTGGACAGGGTTATTTCCATGGGTTCATGCGCAAACGGTGGCGGATACTACCATTACTCTTACTCTGTTGTCCGTGGCTGTGACCGGATTGTCCCGGTTGATGTTTACGTTCCGGGATGCCCACCTACCAGTGAAGCTCTTATGTACGGCGTTCTTCAGCTGCAGAAGAAGATGAGACTGCAAAAGATCACGAGACTGTGGTACAGAAGCCGGTAGACTGTTTTCTCTTGGGCCCGGAAGACACTATCTTTGCATTTGGTTTAGGTCTGGGTGATACGGGCAGTCAGAAGTTGGTATTTGTTTGGATTTTCAAGGTCGCAGGTTTACAGTTCTTCGGATTAAGTCCAGCATTCTAACGTATTCGTTATTGCCATGTGAATGCAAGTTCACAAATTTTTATAGAACTGAATAGCCCAAACATACGTATTTCATAATACAACAAACATGAATAACTTATGCTGTTGCAATCATTTTTACATTGCTTTGAGAACTAAAAATACACAAAGCGGATAAAAGGAAATATTTATATGAAGATATTGTAGTAAGGACCAGCATTTCCGTCAAAACCCATCTAGTGTGCCACTCACTTTCTCGTCGGCCACCCTCTCGTCATTGATTCGCCACCACCACTCGAACAACTCATTATTCTCGTCTCTTTCCTGCCACGGCTTAGGTGTCAAGATGTAGTGCACATTCTTCACCTCATCGTCACGCCAGATAGGCTTATGGATATCGCGCAATGTCTTGAGGGCGTTATACTTGTACGACAGCGGCACCCACGAGTCTCTGAAGACGTCGGACAGGAGAGACTGGTCGGCAAACTCGTAGTTGTCAGTCATATCCGGTTCGGCCATTGCCGCAACAATCTTGTCGTAAGTCTCCTTGGACGGGTTGACGACTTGGAGACCGCCGTTGCAGATGGCAAGGCCAGTGCTCGTAGGCGCACCGACAGCTTGGGCTACCTCGGGGTCCGAGTGCTGGTGCGTGAATGAGCAGTTCTCTGGAATCCTAATACGACAAAGACGGATTAGCAAATGAATCTCGCGATAGAGCGGCCAGGCGTCACTGCTGACAAGTAATGACAAGACTAAGCATACCAATCCTTGGGATAGTGAGGCTTCTCGAAGGGATTGCAGGTGCAAGCATGCGATGCAGCAAATATCCTGTCGGTGTCGTTCAACTCCATCTCCATGAGCTCGTCCATATTCTTCAGGACAATCATGTCCGAGTCAAGTTGAACCACACGCTCATACTCTGTCAGATTAAACGGCTGCAACTTGGACCAGCAGTCGTAGAAGCGGACTTCAACGCCGTAATCCTTGTGAACCTTCGGAAGCAGATACGGGATCTCCTTCTTCGCTATGCCACGGCGTTCAAGCGCGGCGTGACCCTCGGGCTCGAGGGTGCTGGTGTAGAGGACCAGGAAAGGGTACTTCGAGCCCACCTTGCGCAGCGAGTACTCGAGCGCAAGAAGGCCAGGAAGATACTTTGTGTTTGTGAGGAGAGTGGTCCAGACACGGGGAGAGTCAACAGTTCGCTCGGATGCAGTCATTGTCGCCGCTGTGTGGTGAGGAACGAGAAGGAAGGCAGGATGGAGGGTCGGGCATCGAAGGCGGCCAGTTGTCATATATCAGTCGCGTAATTTAAGTTTGTCCCACCCAAATCGGGGCCCACCATCTCGACCGCAGTTTGGACCGGTCGTGCCAAGGGCAATTGCATGTTTGGCTGTGCAATTGACCTGGCCGCTGGCCGGTTCTTCTGGCGGTCCGGGGCGCAATGCCCGCCGACACGCTGGAAACCGCCGGACGCGCTGGAGGCGTCTCGAGTTCGCGCTCGCCTCTTATCTCGCACGTGCTTGTGCCAAAAACCGGCGCCCTATATGCCAACGTCACGTGAGCCACTCTCCCGAGAGCCTCACGCGAACATCGAATCGCAGACTGGGATCTCTCACGGAAGAACTCCAGTCATCCAGCCCATTTCTTCCATCTGCACAGCATTCACAATGGCGCACGGTCACGGCCCCCCCAGTACGTTTTTAGTTTTTCCTGTATTGCTCTGCCGCGGCTTCTGAACGACGCTTCTGCATCCTCTGCATGGGCGCGGATTAGATTGGCCAATGGCGTGCCTGCGTTTACTGTACATTGCTAACATGCTGGTTTTACCGCATACAGCTCTCATCCGGGATCCGGCTATTGACCGGCATTTCAGTAAGTGAGCCGCTTTTGGTTGGTCCTTGGTTTGGCCGATAGCGCACTCTATATGTGCTTTTGAGAAGTTTGCAGCCTAACGGTGGAAACCCATTATATAGATATGCGGGAGAGCTACGAGGCCAACTTCAGATGGACTCCAAAGAATGCCCGGTACGGATTTATTTTTCTCATTGCGATTCCTGGTGCGCTTTTGTGGACCGCCTACAGATTCGAGGTATGTATTCAACTGGTGCTTGCATGGGCCCGCGAAGCTGCAGGGCATGCTAATTGTATTTGGATGTGAATAGGGCAAGATCAATTTCGAAGGAAAGAAGCGCGGCGACAGCGTTTGGGTGAAATAAGCAAAATATGGTATGAGCATGATATTACCCGAAAGATAGATGCGCTTTAGAAGCGATTTAAAGCTTTAGGAGCGGGCGTGGTCTCGGATTTGATCTTACTAGATGTGTACGTATTTATATATTCATGCATCACACAATACTATTAGGTTCTATTCTTGACAGTCGACTCTTGTCATTTTTGACTTGGGTAGACAAATCTATTGCTATCCATGAACGCCGATCCACAGATCAAATTCATATGAATATTGCAGAAACCAGTTTATTACAGTCTCGGAAACGGCCTGTTGCAGTTTGCATGGTCAGCCTATGTCCAATTCAAATACACAATTCGGCACAGTCTAATAAAAATATTGCCTCTAAGAATGCCCTATATTACAGTACGCCACCCGAAAATAAATCGAACCCCATAAGCGCCTTCCCCGAAGCGCCTTCCCCATACTTTGCTTATCCGAGACAACAAGCTCTGCTCTGAACTCTTTCTGACCCAAGCAAGCTATTCGATATTTGTCTCTCGCGCAGAGGTGACTATCATGGCAGTCATTTTTTCAATGTACACGTCTCTCTCTGGAGCATTCTTCTCTTCTGGTGTCATAAATGCAGAAATACCGTCACCACCAAGATTAGACTCTGATTCCAAGAGTCTCACGCCAGCAACTCGTTGTTGTATTTGTGCGCCTTGAGACACGAGAAATCGAATGGTTTCGTCTAACGGCGCCACACCACTCGTGTTTTGAAGAAACGAAAGGGCAGCGTGGTACACCTTTAGTGCTGATATAAGCTGCTTGTTCTGCCGTATCTGAAGTCTTAGTTTTTCGTGAACGTGGTAGGATGCCTGTAATACTTTCCGTAGGTTGAGAAGTCTTAGGTCGATGTGCTCGTGTGGTGAAGAGAAGTCGACGCCCTTTGCATAAAACGGTTATTGGATGATTTTTCTGTTGCTGACGTTGGAAATGCATACCTTGTGATGCGCCAGTCTCATCCAGCCGTCTGCAATATCGTCTGGAATAGCGAGAACGTTTCTGAGAACATATAGCTCGAATCTGCGCGATTGTTGATCAGCAGTGCATCTCCAGTCAACTAAAGTCAACCACTAAGCACCTATCAAAATTCCGATCCACGGCGCTCTCTAGTAGCGTCTCAAGTTTCGCAGTTCCAAGTTCAATTTCTTCGTCTGGAATATTCGCACACGGCGGGGTCGACTGCAAGAACGTTTCTATTGCTGTCGTGCATTTGTATAGGATGTTATTGACAGCATTGATAATGTCATCCAGAAGAGCAATTGGAGGATACTCCAAATGCTCCGTAAGAAGTGCCGTTGTAGAAGCGGTCGGCTGCACTACATGCGTCATAGTCGCGTATAGGAACAAGGTAATATTAGCACGCGTCGACGTGAATGGTCTTTGTTGACGTGTCGCTGCTCGTTTCCATAACAACAAGGCACGCGGCATAAGTGCGCTGCGGCTTTCGGCATTAGGGTACGGTATAAGGTTTTCTCCGAAAGCAGTCACGCAGCGCGCCTTCGCAAAGCCGCACGACACTTCGAGGGTTCAGCCAAACCAAATTGAAGATTGAATTCCAGAAAGGTTGTTCTCGAATCCACGGACTGAGCAGTGCATATTTCTGTCGACGAAGTCCACTGTCGATACATTTCCTGCCTAATTTCCCCTTTTTATTTTCAATATGGTATGTGCCTTGTCATTTACAGCGTCTTGCGAGTGTGATTACTGATTGTTCTGTGTAAAGTCTGATACCGAGGAAGTCATCGCCGCCGAGGAGATTGAGGTTGAAGCTGGTGCTCCGGCTGGTGGTTTGACGGTCGAGGAGGCCCTCAAGGGTGTTCTTCGCAAGGCCCTTATCCACGATGGTCTTGCCCGTGGTCTTCGTGAGGCCTCGAAGGCTCTTGGCCGGTATGGTTTAGCGATTTAGAAATCATCTTGAGATTGAAGTTCACTGCTGACTGAGGTTTAGCCGTGAGGCTCACTTGGCTGTTCTCTGCGACTCTTGCGACGAGGAGTCGTACGTCAAGCTTATCGAGGCTTTGTGCGCCGAGCCGGACTCGAAGATCCCTTTGATCAAGGTTTCGGACTCGAAGAAGCTCGGCGAGTGGGCTGGACTTTGTAAGTAGATTTAACGCGATCTGTTATTGGAGTGGAGTTGGCGTGCTGACAGAAAGTATAGGTGTTCTTGACCGTGAGGGAAATGCGCGCAAGGTTGTTGGCTGCTCCTGCGTTGTTGTTAAGGACTGGGGTGAGCAGTCTGTCGAGCGTGACTACCTCCTGCAGTACTTCGACAGCAACTAGACTGGGAATTAACTGGGTATTTGGTATATAAAAGTATCTTGTTTATATGTAATTATTGTGAATCGCACGAATGAACTGGACAGAGTTACTATAATAACTATTTTGGTTTGGAGTATGCAGTAGCATAAAACTCGAACTTTAGAACTTCCCAAAAATGCAAAGACATGACTAGTATACATAAAACAGAAACAAAATGCTTTTCCCTTCAGTCGGCCTCAATACCTGGCGCTGTGAGATCCTCATTGACGTCACCGAGCTTGAGAAGACTGCCCTCAATTGAGAAAATCTTGCCGGAGACCTCGAGACTCTCGACCACAAATGTGAGCTTCCCTTCGACCTTCTTGCCGTGCTCGTCAAGCCAGTATCCGGGACTCTTAATGGTCGCATCGGGATCATCGGTATACTCAGAGCCACCGTCATGATCGTCTTCCTCGGCCTCAAGCTCGGGCGTTGCAGCTTCAGAGTCTGCTGTGGGCTGGTTCTCAACAAAGCGCCACTTGGACGGTATCCTGTCTCGCTTGATACTGGCATTGAACACGTCAAATACTAGTAGGCCGATGTGACTGCGCGTCTGAAGATTGATGCGGCCTTCGAGAATATCACCGCGCCGTGGACGCCAGACGAGAAGGTCCGCCATTGCCCATGTAAATGCGAAGGGCGAGTCGCCTGAGACTTTGATGCCGTCCTGTGAATCAATGTGCACGTCCAGACACGCAAGAACAATCCCAGATACGGCAGGAAAATACGTCATCGAAAGTGGATCAAGGTGCTGGGCGCGGATTCCCTGCAGCGGAGACATGGCATACATCGGCGCGACGGATACGTAGAGCGCGACCTGCGCATTGCAGAACGACCGTGACGCCGGCGGCCGACCAAGTGGCGTGGGGACTGTGGGTGTGGATAGCACCGGCAAATCTGCCAAAACGGACTCGACCGCGGAGGTCTTCCGGCGCTTTTTGGCCTTTTTGTCTGGATGTTCGGCCATGGGAAGCGGTGGTGACTATGGTGGTCGACGAAATTCGCGATGCAATTTTTTGCAGCGGCTCTGGCTTTGGGTTCGTGCGGCGCTGTTGGGACTTCCTCGTTAAATTTTTCTTTCTCGACGTTCTCTGTTAACGAAGTACATAGCACAATAATACAAGGCTGCCATGTCTGACGAGGTATGTTATTCTACTCACTGGGGGCATTTTTATATTGAGCTTTCATTGTTAACTTTGCATTTAGATTGTGTGGCAGATCATCAACCAGGACTTCTGTTCCTACAAAGTCAAGTACGTTCTTCGCTTACAGTTGTTGTTTGTTTTGCCGGTATATTAACGCAACAACCACAGGACTCTCAAGGATCAGACGTTCTGCCGAAATGAGTACAATGTATGCTACCGTAACCGTACCGCAGTTGCACGGATGTGGCACTGACTAATTTTTGCCTACAGGTCACCGGCTTCTGCACGCGACAGTCATGTCCTCTGGCAAATTCCCGCTATGCTACCGTGCGTTCGGTCAATGGCAAGCTATACCTTTACATGAAAACAATCGAGCGAGCACATACGCCTCTTAAGTTATGGGAGCGAATAAAGCTTTCTCAGCAGTATTCGAAAGCGCTCGAGCAGGTCGACGAGCGTCTGAAATACTGGCCGAACTTTCTGAGCCACAAATGCAAGCAGCGCCTCACCCGGCTTACGCAGGTCGCCATCACCGCGCGGAAGCTAGCATTGAAGAGCGGTGACGAGGAACGGAAGGTTGTGGGCGTCAAGTCAAAGGTAGCGAGACGCGAAGGCACAAGGGAGAGGAAGGCGCTTGCGGCTGCCAAGGTCGAAAAGGCGATCGAGAAGGAGCTGCTGGAGCGCTTGAAGTCTGGAGCGTATGGAGACAAACCTTTGAATGTTGATGAAAAGGTGTGGCAGCAAATCATGAACAACATGCGAGGCTCCTCAGAGGCTGTCAGTGACGAGGATGAAGAGGAGAATCTGGCCGATGAAGAGGAGCTAGAAGAAGACGATGCAGATGTCGGTCAGGTGGAGTATGTCGAGGACGACGATGATGATTCCGAGCTGGCAGAGCTGGAGGATATCGAAGAATGGCTTGGCGCTGATGTTGCGACGGACGAGGAACTGAGTGATGCACTCTCAGATGAGATAGAAGACGATGACGACAACGAGGATGAGGACCAGTCTACATCTGAAGCAGCAACGAAACGCAAACGACAAGGAAAGCCGGCAGTACCGCGGAAACGTGAGTCGAATTTCTTTTTGTTATGTTTCAGTCTGGCATGCAGACGGGTTAACTCGGGTACTAATCTTTCATTTCTATTGTTTTAGGCGGCCCGCGTGTTGAGATTGAATACGAACATGAACACGAGCCACCGGCACGTCTTGCTCAGAGCGAGGCGTCGTGGTGAACTTGAATGGAGTTGGGATAGGTTGTACTGCATTTATAAGTCGAGTAAGATGGGATTGAATTGGTTTATAAAAGTTGTGTTGCATTTGGATGAACAAAAAATAGTCTGACACGTGTCAGCCCCTGAGTAGGCCATACGGCGTGTAATATATTTTGGCTCGCATGTCGCGTTGCCCTTTCCATTTTCATCTACTCAGTCCACTGCTGTCGACCTCTTCAAGATATCTCGCGTTCGCGAGACCGAGAAGCGGAGGCATTTTGCTTTAATTGTTTTTAGCGCGGACCGCGGGCAGTTGCGCGGCCCATGTCTTTGCTTTCCACGAGCCAGTCTGGCCGAGTCGGAGAATGGAGTACTTCGTCACCGGCCCCGACTCCGACTCGCGCAGTATCCGGTTCTAGTTCGTCAAGAACGTTGTCTGACCAGTCCGGCGATTTGGGTGTAAGGACAAAAATTGAGGTTCGTGATGGCGATAGCAGAGGCAGCGTCAACGGGACTGGCACGACGCTTGCCCATACGGAAGACAACAGGCACACTCAATCGCGGCGGCGGAAGTCTCGGTATAGGCAACATATCTCGACGTCCAGGAACATGAGCGTGCTTGACGGAATAAAGGATGGCTATAATCTTGGCTTTAGAAAAAAGTGCGTCGAGTCGTTTTTAATCATCGGCGTGCTGGTCCTCGCAATACGACATAATCTGCGGGAGGTCGAGGCAAATATTCATTTTGTCGTCGTCTGTTCTTTCGTGCTTTCCGTGACACTATATATAAAGCAAGATATGTGGAGCATGCCGTCAGTGTTGTATATGTACTTGTTTCCAACCGCATTGACGCTCGCCGACTACCCTCAGTATCTCCGTCTGAATCTGCTGCTCTCCGTCTCGTCGCTCCCATTGCCTCCGGCGATCTTATCCAACATAGTGATGGCCATCTCGCCAAGCACACCGGCGGTGTACTATCTCTACACCAATATTACTGAGATCGTGAGATGTCTCACTACTACCTCTCTTTCTGCGACGGAGGTATCACTCGCCGGCACGCTATTGACGAATTTGTTTCTAAACGCGAAAAGCTTTGACATGATATTCCTACGCGCATTTCTTTTTGGGTCCTTTTTCAGTATATGGCCAGCGGTTCCTTTAATATACAAGATCACAGAATTAACGAGGCTACCGAGACATAAAAGACCTTTAGATTCTGCGAAACTGAAGCTTCGTTACGCCTACTGTGTCTACGCCATGTTCATTCTCAACGTTCTAGTGTTTGTGCGGTGGCATCTGCACAATATGTTCGGACAAGACCCTTTCATGTATATGGTTAAGTAAGTACCGTTCACTTGGTCTCCTTGTACTGTCCCGGTCTAACGAGCTTCCTCGGTAGCTATCTTTTCCTAGCGGACGACGCGAAGCGAAGACTTGGATTGTTACTATACTGGGCCATGTGGCTTTCCACTTGCGTTCCTCAGATTCAGCGTCTGTCAGATAGCTGGACTCTGGACATTAGAAGGAAGGTGTGGCATGGAATGGTTGTTGGAATGTTTCTGATCGGCGGTGTCGGTTGGGACGCAAATTTCGTTTCGCTTTCCATGGCAGTTGCCCTTACTCTTTTTTTGCTTTCTGAGCTACTACGAGCTACTACTATCCCACCACTAGGACAGCATATACATATAGCATTATTGAAGTACACAGACGAACGAGATACTTGCGGTCCAATAATTGTTTCGCACATATTTTTATTACTGGGAATTGCACTGCCGATCTTTTGGTCTTCTTCGCCTGCCGGTATTATATGCCTAGGATTTGGTGATGCATGCGCATCGATAGTTGGTCGACGATACGGCACACATAGATGGTTTGACTCGAAGAAGACGCTCGAAGGCACGGCCGGGTTTATAGTCGCGGCAACTGCTGGGCTGTTACTCACAAAGTATTTGCTGCCGGGATATGATGCGATTTTAGGAGACGAGCTGTCGGTACTCTGGACGCTCCTCGCAGCCGGATCTACAGCAGTGTTGGAAGCGACTAGCGGCATGAATGATAATGTTATAGTTCCCGTGTATATGTATGTTATGCTTCGTCTTGGAGCGACGAGTATGAGGTGATTGGGTAATTTCAATATCTAGTTTGGTGGTGTCGGCGCTTTGTGGTACATAATAATAGAATTTCGTTCTCCGTTTCATCTCGTCGAAGGCGCACGTGCGAACAATCACGGCGATTGCAACCGACACATAACGAGGGTAGCTATTGTGACAGGGTTAGGGCGACTGACGTTCCCAGATGTCCCGCGAACTTCCCATTCTTCCTCATCTCCTCTCTTCCCGCATCTCAGCAGCCACAGCGACAACAAACAGCGACATCGATTCAACCACCGTTAAGGCCCGCTACCTGTTTTCCTCCATTGCGTTTCATTCTTCTTTGATTTGCTATGGCGTCCAACCTGGATAAGTCTCTCGACGAGATCATTTCACAGAACCCTTCTGCTCGACGTAAGAAAGGCGGCCGTGGCGCTGCCGGTGGCGGTGGTATTCGCAAACCGACTACCAAGCCCTCTCGCCCGGCTTCCAAGCCAGCTGCCAGTTCTACGCCGCCTGTGAAATTGGACGCGAACGATAAGATTATTATCTCAAATTTGGTATGTTCATCCTCTCATAACTGGCGTATTACCGCTTTCGTTCTGGAGATGCTGACCTTCGCTCCTTAGCCTTTTGACGTGCAAGAGTCGGCTATTAAGGTATGTTGAGTCTTGTCAACGGAGACACCGGGACGCGGGCACGTAAAGCGAGTCGCAAGCAACTTCCGTGTTAAACGACTTCGATTCGAAGAGAGAAAGAAACGAATGAGTCGATTGAAGCTGCTTTTTCCGTGACAAGAGTGCGATATGTGGATTCGTTGTGTACTGGGCGAAATACTCGTCGCTTCTTTTGCTAGACTGCGATTTTGCATTTAGCTAGTCCATGCGAAGCTTGGAAGATCTTGGGACAAATCCTTTGGTTATCCGTTACCTTCTGATACTATTGAACGGTGGAACTCGGTGCTCGCCCCCGATGTAATGATGTTTGAGAGGGTAGCGCGTCTCGGTTCACTGCATTCATCCATCTTCGGTGAAATATTGTCTTGTCTCATCCAGAGGCGGTGGCACATTGTGCTATTGACAAGACGCGGAATACATTTCCGACTGCGCTGCTGGTATGATAGATGCTGCTGTGGAACCATCGCATCTTGAACCTAATAGCTTCCGTCTGAACTTGCAAGGTAAACCAGTACCACAAAATTGGACTGGAATTCATCTTACAATATTTCACCTTTGTTGGTATTGGAGCTGGTTTCGACAGAGGATGCGACAAAAATGCGATGAATCGGGACGCTGCGGACCCTGGTGGAATTGGTGCGAGTAGCGAGTTCCTTCGTGGCGATATGTCATTGAGGTTGAAATGCATGCGTATAGTGTCTATACAGCAGCACTTGTCGGTGGAACGGCACAGTTGTGGAGACAGCTTTTGGTGTGGAGCCTGTCTTGCATCCTTTTGGTTTTTTTTTTTCAATTTCTTCTACTTTTCCTTCGGAATGGGAGAGGCACTATGAATGCTGCTCTTTCGCGTTTTGGATTCTTTTGTTTACTCTACCCAAATATTGCTGCTTGACTCATTAGCACCCCCCCCGTCCAGTGACCGTTCTTATTGGTTTATGCAGGTGACAGTTTATTCATTCTTTTATTATTATTAGGACTATTTTGCTCTTGAGATTGGCCCAATCAAGAAGTGCACCCTTAATTACAATGCCAAGGGTATGTCGACAGGCGTTGTCACAATGGTGTTTCAGAAGGCTGGCGATGCCCAACGAGCATGGAAGAAGTTTGACGGCACACCGATCGATAACGGAAAGAAGTTCATGCATGTAGGTGACCCATAGCTAAGCATCAAATTACCTAGTGTCATGTCGGTGCTAACGTTCGAGTTATAGGTTGAACTCGTGGTTGATCCAAACAAGAAGACATTGGCGGACAGAATTCAGGCCAAGCCGGCAGAAACCGCTGCCGCAGCTGGGTCCCGAAAGAAGGGTGGACGCAATGACACTGCCGCTGTTGTTGGCGGACGTGCGGGACGAGGCGGCCGTGCCGGTCGCACCACCGGCGGCAGAAGACCAAAAAAGACGGTAGAACAGCTGGACGCCGAAATGACCGATTATTTCGTGCAGGCCGGTGGCAGTAAGCCGGCTGCGGACTCTGCGGTTGCACCTGCGGGAGCAGCTATTGATGCGGGTGACATTCCGATGTAATGAAGGCACGCTACCAGCGCGGATTTTTGTATTGATATGTGTTCTTTTTTGAAGTCGGATGAAAATCTCATTTCTTACGCCAATATTGTGTTTATTTGTGTTTTATCTGTCTCTGCTTTCGAAGAAAGCGAGCGCCTCTGTGTGTAAATCGTATCTCGTTTTCATATCAACCTCATTTGCATTCAGGCAAACCGTAAATAACGAAAATGCGACCTTAAAATCTAGGAATACATTTATGAGATGGGCTCTTCGCGCCATTGATGATGCCTACATATGCAAGACGAAATGACCAACAGTCTACAAATAAACCAATGCAACGTACCAAACCAGTCAAAAAGGAAATTATTGAAAATCAAAATGCAAAGAAAACAAAAAAAACAAAAATCATGACATAGAATAATTACCAAACTCCCAGTCCAATTGATTAAGATACTCCTGCACGATGGCCTCGCATTCGTCACTGACGTCCTCACCTACCCTCCACATGCGCAGGCGAATACCATTCGGCAACATCATGCGCGCCCTCGCGACCCTCTTCTTCCACAGCGCGAGCTTCTTGTCCTGCGGCACGTTGCCCGCCGCGTCGCCGCGGCCCGCAAACGGGCCGACGCCGATGCAAGCGCGGTACGCGTACGATGCGATGTCCGACGTATGCTGTCTGCCGGAGGGCACTGACCCGTCCGCGTTGAATATGGGTTTAGGAGGTCGGGGTGGTAGTGTCGGGGGTTTCTTTTCCACCGCCGCTATCGTCGCAGAAGATGATGAAGGCGCTGAAGACGATGCAGCAGCCGCAGCAGGGGAAATGCTGTTGTAGTTGCTTATTCCGCTCGCGGCCGACCTTTTAGGTGCAAGAGACGATCCGCTGCCAGGGCCATTATGTACATGCCGTGGACTGGGTGCCGCCAGCATCGGCTGTTGCTGCTGCTGGTTATACCGCGCCGTAAGATAACCCGTTGTCTCGGGCGACTCCGGCGACGACGGAACGTCAAAGGTCGACGAAAACGCCGCTAGACGTTCCGCCAGAGGAGAAACAGTCGACGCCACCGATGAGGATAATAAATCGAAATTCGCACCGCCACCAGCGCCGCCAGACAGCTGCCGTTGCAGAATAGGCTGGGCCTTCAAACTTTGCGGTTTCGGCGGAATCTTCGGCGGGTCGAGCGAGTACGGTTTCTCGCCTCGTGCGCCCGGCGGCGGCACCGACATGATCGAATTTGGCGATGCCGACCAGTCCGTGTTGGCCGGCTGTGGGGCTTTGGACATGATCTTGCGACTGCGCAAGTTCTCCGGCTTGGGAAGCAACGGTGGAGGCGAGTGTGGACGATTGTAGTATCTGTCCGGGTCGGCTGCCGGTCCGCAACACCAGCCAGAGTCGTCCACCAGCATGCCATCAATCTCCTCCGGTCGTGGCACTGAACTGGTAAAAAACCCACTCAATTCCGAGTCAGTGCGAAATTCAGCTGCCGTTGTCACGTCCCTAATATATATTGCTAGGACTTGCTCCGGAAATGCGCAAGCCAAATTCACGTAAGCCTCAAGATCCATTTCGCCAGAATCACCCACAAGTATGAACTTCCTGTTCGGAAAGTCTGTCAAAATAGACTCCAAATTAAACCTCTTTTTCTCTACCGCAGGCTCCAGCAATCCGTACAAAAAGCCGTTATAATGCTTCAAGTGCATGGATCCTGACGGAAGACCGGCTCGTCGCAAGAACTTTGAGATGGATGGATACAACTGCCATGGCGAATTAGAAACGTAATGAATCGATGTACCCATTTTGCTCAGTCGTTGGTACCAGTCGGCAACACCTTTGATCTCCAATTCTGCGTAATCCTTCACAAAGACGTTCTTGAAAATACCCGACTTGGCACCTATGGAACGATATGTCTCGTTAGCGACACTACGAGAAAATAACCAAACAGGAAAACATAAAACACGTACCAGTTATACCAGTATGCTTCACGGTGTCATCAATGTCACTAATCAAACTCACTCCGAAAGGCTCGATGACCTTCACTTCCTCCACTGTGATTAAATCATTTGCACATTCAACACAGGATATCGCCGGCTCGTAAGTCAACCGTAATCGCACGCCGAAATGTCCACTGTCGGTCGTGGTTACGCTGTACGTACTGTATTCCTCAGTTTCCGTCGATCCGACGTGAATCGTGACGTCCTCTCTTTGCACTGCGCGAGCCATAAATGGTGCAATACGCTCCTGCATAGTGGTCTCGGCATTATATGACGATCGAAACGAAATCAGGTTCGGTCGGGGAGGGAGAGGAGGCGGGAATACCTGATTCCCAATTATAGGTCCCGACGCGGCTGGCAGGTTACCCCCACCGGTGGCATTGCTAAACGAAAATGTGCGGGTGAGACTTAGAATTGATCCACGGCGACCATAATTGGGGAAGTAGTTCTGCACGTTGGTGCTTCCTGGAGACGAGGACAGCGGCGCGTTAACAGCATTTGCAGAGACGACTTCACTGTTGTGACCACTAATAGATACAGTAGAACCATTAAACTGATTATTGTAGAATGACTGCTGCCGTCTAATGTCGCTGCTATTGTTCGCCCCAAGATTCGATCCAGGCGGGGCTCCGGAAAGTGACCGTGAAGGGGACAGTCTAGGTGCAACAACGGTCGTCTGATGATGGTTGTCCACAACCTCGTCGTCGTCAGTCTCGGAAAAGTAATCGGATTCAGTATCAGAATCAAAATTTATCAAATAACCAGAATTCTGTCGCGGTGATTTAGATTTGGGCGTGATTAATGGTTGCCGCTCACCGCCCAGAGAAGGCTGGACGAAATTACGGTCGTCTTGAACAACACCCCTAAGACGCGCCGGAGAGTACGTGTCACGGCGCGGAGACGCAGGCATGCCATACGCCGGAGAACTTGGTGAAAAAGAGCGAACAGATGCACGGCTTGTCGATCGCATACCCGGTCTTGAGGATCGAGGTATGTTCATTGCAGGCGATGAACCCATTGGAGGCGCCTCAGCTTGATACCGTGCAGCGTTGAATCCCACTGAGGATCCACGTCGAGATGGAGACGGTGATGATTGACGATTTAAAATGGAGCTGACGCTAATTGAAGTATTGTTATTGGCAATTTCCACAGCAGATTCGCGCGGCGAGGTCGGACGAGGGGTGCCTTGATTTGATGGTCCGTCGTCAGTCGTGTCAGATTTAGAGGAGTTCTTGGTGGTAGTCCCAGACCCGACCGGAGCTGGCACACCGACGAGCTGACGAACGACGCCAGTGAAAATTCGATTCTTGCGGTTAGGCAGACCAGGAGCGAAAACCCATCCTCTGATGTCTACCTCGACTTGACCATTGTCTAGACGACGAGCATACGAAGGAAACATGACCAACTTTTCTCCATTCCTGTCTGTCAGCGTCTTAGATGACAAGGATTCTGATTCGCTTATAGATGGATCAATCCCTTTCTGCTGCTGCTGCTGCTGCTGCTGCTGTTCTTGGTTCAGTCGTTCTTGTTGCAGTTGAGCCGCCCGTGCAAATGACGTGAACGACGTCGACGAAAGCAGCCGATAGAACCTTTGAGAGTTTGAAGGAGAAGCATCCGGTCCTCCTCCACGCGCAGTCGTTTCAGACTGACGCTGCTTTAACAGCTGCTGCCGCTGCTGGTTGAGCAGGCGCTGGTATTGATCGAACTGCTCCTTCTTCTGCGTCAGATATTTTGCGACCTTCTCACGTTTCGATGGCGGCGGATCTATTGGAATGACGGCCGGAAGAGCCCGCGGCTGGGCCGCTGATAAATACGACATCGACAATTCAAAATCTGCCCCAAGTAAAAAAGAGGAACAGAGTGCTGAGTATTACAAAGTACAGGAGCGGAGGAGGTCTTTTTGGTGATGGAAGGTGAAATGTCTGTTGGGTAGCTGCTCTCGCCACTTTTAGTATGCTGGGTGCGATAATGCCGACATGCGTAATATTCCTATTACGTACGCCTTCGTGCTATCGTTTCCATCACAGGATGGCAACTCTACTATGATATGATACTCCGCATCTTCTCTATGCTAAAAAAGGAGCAAAAATGAAATTTGCACAAAATGTGAGAGGTCGCGGACGACAGCTGGTCGTAAATCTCATGATAATGAGGAGTGACAAACGATGTGCTGATTCCTCGTCGACAACAATAGTTCAAACCACTTTACTCGGAAATGGCATGCAGCAGCCTACATACAATTTATAACAATTACGTTCTTCTAGACAGCAAAAGGCGATGATGTCTCTCTGGAGGTGTCGTTCGACTGTTTTGGCTCGCAAGATTCGAAATGCTCTAGAGTGGTCTCAGCGCTCGGGTGGAGTGCCATCCTAACACGGTTAGAGATAGGGTTCGTACTCGTGAGGGTTCGTACTCGTGCTTATATTGGCTCTGCTTACATTCTCCTCAACCCACCGGCCATCACGGCAAGCCATTGGCATAGTCGGCAGCAGAGCTCCAATCCAGGCTCGTGCATGTAACGGAAGAACATAGAGAGAGAAAACGAACGGTGAAGGCGAAGTTGAGGTCGTCGAGAGCTGGGGCGGCGTGTTGAACGTGCCTTCTCAAAACGGAACATGCGCAGGGAGAAACTTCCTAATCTGGCCGGGCGGCACATATCGTAGGCGCTCGTGCCCGTCTTTTTCTTCCCAACTGTGAAACCTTAAGGGTCCACTCTCCGCACGCGAGCTTCAAGAGTGGGCATTCAAACCGGAGTAGTGGCACCTTCTGTCTGTTTTAAGTAGCATCGCCCGAGGAACTTGTTGTTATTCTAACGTGGATTTCATTTGAGGAATGATAGAGGCAGTTTGTGTGGTGTCAGGTAGGCTGGAGAATATTTACCGGAAGACAGGGCACGGTGTAGATTAAACGTAAAACTGTATTTGACTTGTTGGAATACCAAGCCTCTGTTGTTGTTGCGCTGTTTCTCCGAAGTCATCTGGCTCATCTCAACGTTTGCGCAAATCTCACTTCTCCACATCTTATTTCTCGGGCTTTTCGTCGACAGCACATACTTGCTCTCACGTCATCGACGACATTACTTTCATATGTCTATATTCGTCGCTCGTTGACTCATCCTGTGCTTACTTCGAATACTCAGAGCAGCTCGTTGTTGTCCTCGGACCACCGCAACAAAACAACGTCTCACAAATGAGCGAAGCCTCAGAAGATGATGACGGAAGTTGCAGCGGAAACAGCAGTGGCATTACCATTGGCGATACCGAGACAATGTCTTTAATCTCTTCGGATCTTCAGTTCTCAAGTTCATCGTCCAGAACATACTCGGCCATATCCGCCCAGAGCGACGACATATTTTCAAGTTTGCCGCAACACGATGCCGATATTCTGAGGACCCAGATTGCTGCACATGACTTGAGCCCATGCTTCCTGAGAATGTTTCGGTATGCTAATGCCGCGGACATCGCACTATTGCTCATAGGCGCTTCTGCTGCTCTTCTCGAAAGTGCTGTGACGCCGGTAGCGGCATACTACTTCGGGCGTGCCTTGCAAAATTTTGTCGATGTACACCCGCCAGCAAGTCTGTCACTAGACGGCTCAACTTTTCTTTGGAATTTTTGGCCAGCATCACTCCTCAATATTGATTTCTCATTCGCTGGTTGTTACGGAAACCAGGTCAACGCAACTAACCCAGATCTGTCGGCTAGTGACGTGTGCGACCACAAACAGTTCATTAAACACATTTTACGATATGCGTTTTATCTTGCTATAACGTCCTTATGCGGCTCGCTTGCAGGATTTTGCCGTTCATATATCTTTCTTGACCGGGCTGCCATTTTGACGATGCGAATCCGAGAAAATTACTTTGCGTCGCTACTACGACAAAATGTTGCATATATAGATAATTTGCCATTGAAAGAGCTTACGGCGGCCATCAGCTCAGATTGCAAATCACTTGAAAATGCCATACCCAGGGCTGGCCTGGTTTTTCTGTATTCGAGCTCATTTGCACTGAACATTGCATTTGCATTTCAACAGTCCTGGATATTAGCCTCCATTGCCATATTCAGTCTTGTTGCAATTATGTTGCTTAGTCACGTTAGCTTTCGGATACCCGCTACCAGGAGGACTACAGCTCAAGACGGTCTATCGGCAAGATCAAGATTGATGACTGCTCTCTCAACAATCACAAGCATACAGGCATTCGGAGTACAGAAGCGGATAGCATGGCTATATGGCCATTCTCTTGAAGAATCAGAGCATTTGGCTTCCATGACAGCGATTGCTGAAGGATTTTTTAGCGCGGCGTTGTGCACACTCATATTCTCAATTGATACTTTGGTAATGTGGCACGGAGTACGGCTGTACGCCAGCGGAAAGTTGACATTTTCCACGATAATCACTGTAAGATCTATAATTTCGTTTGTTTTTGTAATTTTATTAATATTTCTTGACAGGTCTTGTGTTGTCTCCTAAAAAGCGCGTCAGCTTACACGTCTATCGAGCCTGCTTTACGAGCTCTGCTAGTCGGCAGTCAGAGGTCGATACGAGTGTTCACTGCTATCGACCGTCTGTCTGCCATTGACTCATTATCCACGGATGGATTGCAAGTGGATAATATACGAGGAGATATTGAACTTCGATCCGTACGATTTATCTATCCAACAAATCCGACGTCGACAATTCTTGACAATTTTAATTTGACCGTTCCAGCGTGCAAGAAGGTTGCACTAATTGGTCCTCGTGGCTGTGGAAAGGGCACGGTTCTCAATCTCCTGCAAAGATTTTATAATCTGTCAGATGGCACAATACTTTTAGATGGCATCGACATCGCCAAGCTAAACACTCGTTTTCTACGGCGAAATATAGCATATGTCTCGCTGGACGTTCCTTTATTTTCAAACAGTCTTTGGTCAAACATGGAATGCGGACTGGTTGGTACCAAATACGAATTCGCTGATCAAGACGTCAAGCTTCAACTCGTTGTCAACGCATGCGTGCAAGCAAATATTTGGAACTTTATTTGCGACCTTCCAGAACGGTTAGCAACGATTGTCGGAGCTGGTGGCATTAATCTGTCCGACGGACAGAAGTTGAGGATTACCCTAGCTCGCGCAATTATATCGAATCCGCGGATTGTGCTATGGGAAGCGGCATTGGTACAGGACGTAAACGAGCAACGGCAAGTCGACCGAGCCTTCCTCCGCGCTTTGAAAAATCGCACGGCAATTGTAAGTGATTTGATGGTCGAATTAGAAGTACTTTAACGTATTTCAGCTAACATTTGTGAAAGGTAATCCCGCATAATGCAAGAGTAGCATCTGCCTGTGATGAGATAGCTGTTATGGACAACGGTACAGTTGTTCTGAAGGACAAATACGAAGATCTTGAAGATAGCTTAGATCAATTTTTTAAGAAGGAAAGAAGCTCAATGACTGTCCTGAGCGATGACAGCTTCGAAAGTCTTGCTTCTTGGCTGTCCGACGAATCTACAAGCGACGACGAATTAATCAAGCTTAATGCCCAACGGAGTATAAGTGTTTCACGTGCAAGCTCAGATGGTAGTGCTGCTACAACTGAATCAAGTGATTCCGGCGATTTTGTCGAACTGTACGAGATTACAGTTGATATGTGCTTATCTTGGATCGGATTGGATCCCGTACTGTCAATGTTCAATGCCACGAAAATAGATCAGCATAGCTTTTGGTTTGCAGTAATGGCCGGAAGCTTCTCTGGCATTGTTTATTTTGGATATGTTCTTCTGCATGGTGTATTCCTGCAAATATTTCAAGCTTATGGACGCAGCGAAAGCGAATTGATTCGAAAAGCTGCATACCATATATCTGGCTCCCTTCTTCTACTAGGTATCGTTCAGGGCTGTTTAAAATTTATTGCGGGCCGGTATTTTGGAAGTTTTTTTGTACGTCTTTCCCGCGATGTTCAGGTCGTCTCACTGGAGCATTTATTATCGCAAACTACTGAAAACGAAATGGTCTCTACAGAGATAGACAATATTGCAGATTCTTTGATTGCAGATGGACGGAATATTGCGGTCTTAGGCGGCCCCGCAACCGCCAAGACTATAGAAGCAATTGCTACTATTTTTATCAATTTCTTTTTCTCTCTTCTCTTCGGACGAGAGGTCGGATTAGTGTTGTTTTCTGTTGTGCCTGGCGCTTTATTGATTGGCTATCTACGCTATTTCTACAAGCTGAAGCTTGTCACGCATAGTGATATGGAAGGACGTTGGTCAACTGACTATGCCTCGGCAGTCACTGGAAAGATCCGATCAATTCTTTCCTTGACGATGGAGGAAGATATTGCTGATGAATTTGGTGCATCCCTTGAAGAGTTGACGGTTCGTCGATCTGATTGGATGAAACGATATGCCTTTGCAGAAGGGCTTGCGAGTGGTATTGCACCGTTTGTTCTAGGCCTTGGATTTTGGTATGGCGGTCAATTCGTTGTTGGCGGAGAGTACAGCTTGTTTCGGTTTTTTGTCACTCTGCTGCTTGGTTTGCACGCCAGTAAGCATGCCTCGGAACTCTTCCAGTATGCACCCGAACTAATGCGTGCGCTTGAAACCGCTCGAGCGGTTGGCGAGCTTGCAGACGGAGAAGATTTTTTTGAAAATGACTATTGCCCGAGCTTTCGTGATGAACGTGGAGAACTCGAGTTTCGAGAAGTGCGGTCGTCGCCTTCCGAAGGTGTTGGCAGGTCGATAATAGATGAACTTAGTTTTAGAGCGCGTCATGGAGAGTTCATCGCGATCATGGGATCTGACGATTGCAACACCGGAACTGAGATCATCAAGCTGATAGAGGCATTTGATACGCCGTCCGATGGCAAGATTTTGTTCAATGAACGGGATATTACGGATATCAACGTGTCCGCTTACCGAAATTGCCTTGCATTAGTACAGTGCCACGAAGTGTTATACGAGGGCAGCATTCGATATAACATCGCGCTAGGATCGCCTAATGAAGACGTTTCGGACGATGAGATTTATAGCGCGTGTATTATTGCACATATTCATGACTTCATTATGTCGCTTCCAGATGGATATGACACTCTTTGTGGAGCACCTGGTCTGCCATTCACCGCAGGGCAGATACAACGTTTTGCAATAGCCAGAGCAGTTGTTCGCAATCCTCAGATCTTATTACTTAACAATCCGACGGGTGAACTTGATGGCGAGGCATTATTATCGGTCGAGGCTGCGATCAAGTCAGCTTCGAAAGGGCGCACTACGATTGCAGTCACAGACTGCGTTAGTATAATGCAGATGGCGAACGAGGTTTACGTGATTGAAAATGGCCGAGTTTCGGAATGCGGAAAACATGATGAGTTAATAATACGAAGTCAACGATACTTCAACTTGATACAAAAGCAAATATTGCGGTAAGATCTATGTTCTCCCGGGGGTAAGATCTCTCCAGGGGGTTTTGAGTCCGTCGTCAGTTCACTTTGTTTTCTTCTTGAATTTGACCTTTTTGGGCCGCTTTCTACTTTTATCACATCTGTACTTTTATTTTGTATTTCATTTTTTGTTTTCCTTCAGCCAACCATGTACGATAGTCGCGATTTTGGGAGTTGCGAGGTGATTTGGCATTGTTTTGGCATTAAAATGATTTTTATCGTTGTACACATTCTTTTAGTACTCTCTTTCCATCACTTCTCTGCGTTTTACGATTCTTGTTGGTTGCTTTTTGATTTGTTAAAAATACCAATGTCAATCTAATGCTTGAATAATGTTGTTTTAGATGTCAGCATTCTTAATTTAAGATTGGTACATACTTTGAAGCTATCAGGTGCAAGGTCCGCGGGAAATACTGGAGATCCAATGTAATGCTCCGAAAAGTTATAGCATCACAGAGAAAAGTGGGCAGCTTCCCGTAAAGCATAAATGTGAATTGTCAGTTTGAGAATTCAACCTGATCTCGTCACCGGTAAATCCCGCAAGCCCGTAGAACGTAATCGAGGAGTTCAGCGCGTCTCTACGGGGTTGATTCGTCATATACCTCGCTGTCGATGGAGGTGAATGGCCCCCGTATTCGTATCTGCATGTCAGAAGAAAGCTTGGATTTCGGATAGCGGCTAAGTTGAACTGCCGTGATTCTTTCTCTACGCGGGGCCGATACGCGAAAGCCCCATAATTAAGACTGGAAGACTTGTCGGTTGCTTTTGGAAAATGCAGCTAAATCCGGACCGAATCCCACGAAGCTTAGTTCAACAAGGTTCGATATGTTGTTGAGTCAAAATCCAGAATAGTGACCGGCGCAGCGAATAGCTTGAACGTTGCAATACTGGAGTCCGTTTTGGAATGCACCAAAGTGTCGCAGCGGTCAGCCCGCGATAAGAGTCGTACTCCTTACAACGTGAGCCATTTTCTGCAGCCACCAGCACTCATGAGTAATCAAACCGCAGCGGCAGTCCTCGCGCCTGCAGATTGTCCTTCGTCTGACTCGAAAACAACTATCTGTTCTCGCCAGTCACGTTGTCATAAAATATGATGTAATTAAGTGCCTCCAGGCGTCGACAATCACTCTGTGGTCGGCCTTGTGGTGCGAGCGTGACAAATGGATCAATGCGTTATTCTGAGCACACCGACCAGGCGCACAGAGGCGCTGACAAGACTTTGACCGGGGCTACCACTCATAGTCGCAAAACACAGACCATGGATGGATGGAGTATTACTAATTTGTCGGCGGGCTGGTACACACACAACCGACGCCATATTCTCGAGGACATGGCATCCTCGGTGCAAACCTGCACTAGATGTCGTCCGAGTTTGTATTCCTTGTGCGCCACCGAGGAGCAGAACCGAGAGTTGAAGGAGCCGCAACCGTAACAGGTCCCAAATCCTCTAATCAGAATTCAGACCTTAAAACTTTATATTTCAAAATTGAGATCTGTGCTCTTATCCGTATTGCAATCGCACTGGTCTCCAACAGCCGTCCGTCAGAGCGCCATATATCAAGAAGTGCTTCCGATAGAATTCTTGTCTCTGGCTCCTTCTTTCGTTCCCTTCCACCTCTCGTCCGGGCACCTTCAAACTTAGGCAAATTGCGCGATGCCAGGCTACGATAGTTCCGAAGACGAGAAAGCCCCGTTCAATGTATCCGAGAAGGATGTCTCGGAGTCATCGTCCCTGCACTCTGGGTCAAAACATGGATACTCTGCGATAGACCGTCTCGATGACGAATTCAATGGTTTGTCGGACCAGGACGCAGAGATCCTTAGGCAGCAGGTTTCAGTTCCCAATATTGGCGCTTCCTTTTTTCGACTGTTCAGATATGCAAATACAAAGGATAAGCTACTGCTGTCCGTCGGTGTGATTGCTTCCGTCCTGGAAGGTCTTATGCGTCCTTTGATGTCATACGTATTTGGATATGCGACTCAAGATTTCACGGATCTGAATATGTCAGGTACTCCATCGTATTACAATTCCAGCTATTACGAGTACAACAAGACGGAGGGCATGGTTTTTAACGAGACCAGTGGGCTCTACTATTACGAATCTACTTCGAACTTCACTTTCTCGAACTACACAATGGGCTCCGAATACAATGTTATGGACACATCCGATTTTATGCGGAGCATCAACAGGAACTCTCTTTATCTCGCTATTATTGGTGTGGCTGTCGTTATCCTCACCTATACGAAGTCCTTTATTTTCATTGACCGGGCAGAGGTCTTGTCCTCGCGTATCCGAGAGCAGTACCTTGCGGCAACACTACGCCAAAATATTGGGTACTTCGACAAGCTTGGTTCTGGTGAGATTACCACTCGTATTTCATCGGATACTATGCTCGTGCAGGATGCTTTGTCTGAAAAGGTTTCCTATGTCATTTCTCATGCAACCACATTTATTGGTGCTATCGTGGTGGCATATACACAGTCGTATTTGCTCTCGTCTATCATTCTGGGAAACGTCTTTGGTATTATAATGACGAGCTTTATTGGGTCGCATATGGTGACAAAATATTCCGGGAAGGCTCAAGAAGGATATGGTGTTGGTGGCACTGTTGCGGAAGAGTCGTTTTCGAGTGTGCGTAACGTTCAGGCGTTTGGAATCGAAGAGCGTATGGTTCAGGCATACGACAAGTTTCTTGCAATGTCCGAGAAGTATAGCATTTTGAGTGGATATGCCAGTGGTCTTATGGCCGGCTTTACGAATCTATTTGCGTTTGGCATTGATACTCTGGCTTATTGGCAGGGAACTCGTTTGCTGACGGAAGGTCAACTTACTGTTGGGTCCATGATGACTGTAAGATTCTATTTTGCATTCTCTCTTTTCTTCGTCTGCTTCGTTGTGTGTCGTAGGATAAGTACTAACGTGTCGGGCAAATAGGTAATCATGACACTCTTCCAAGGTGCATTTTCTTTCACCATCATTTCGCCATATCTGTCCAACATTTCTACTGGCCTTGCGGCGTCCACAAAGATTTTCTCAACGATCGATCGCAAGTCTGCCATTGATTCGTCTTCTGAAACTGGTGAACGACCTGGGTCGATTGAAGGCAGCATTTCACTCCGCGGAGTGCGGTTCATCTATCCGTCGCGGCCCAATGTCACTGTTTTACGTGACTTCAATCTTGATGTCCCGGCAGGCAAGACCGTTGCCTTAGTTGGGGCCTCTGGGTCTGGCAAGAGTACAATTATTGGCTTGATTGAGCGATTTTATAATCCGCTGGAAGGCCAGATTATGCTCGATGGACAGGACATCTCGTCTCTCAATATTCGATGGCTTCGTCAGAATATTGCTCTTGTGTCACAGGAGCCTAGCTTGTTTGCATGCTCTATCTTCGACAACATCGCTTATGGTCTCATCGGAACGAAATACGAATACGCGTCCAAGAGCGAGAAAATGGACCTGATTATTGAGGCCTGCAAGCAGGCAAATGCTTATGACTTTATTAGTAAACTCCCCGATCAACTGGATACGCAAGTCGGTGAGCGCGGCTTCTTGATGTCTGGGGGTCAGAAGCAGCGCATCGCTATCGCGAGAGCGATTGTATCGGACCCTAAGATTCTCTTGTTGGACGAGGCGACCTCTGCACTTGACACGAAAAGCGAGGGTATTGTCCAGGACGCTTTAGATCGTGCGTCCCAGAATAGGACCACTATTGTCATTGCACACCGATTGTCTACTGTGAAGGATGCTGACAAGATTGTTGTCATGCGAACCGGCAGAATCTTGGAAGAAGGAACGCACGACGAACTTATCGCCAAGAAGGGCGAGTACTTCGGTCTTGTACAGGCTCAGAGCATTGATGGAGTTGATAACACTGCGCTGAAGCCTGCTTTCTCACACTCTGACGAGGACGAGGAGTTTGTAGACGAGAAGTCTGCCATTGAATTGACGAAGTACACGACACATGTTGCATTGACAAAGACGCGGACCGGCAAGTCTTTTGTGAGCCAAATGATGAAGTTGGAAGAGGGCGAAAAGCCACTTGCTACAACGAGCGATATCATGTTGATGCTGTATAACATCGGGCGTCGTGATTTGTTCAAAATGCTTTTGGGACTGTACTCTGGCGCAATGACGGGTGTTGCTTATCTTGGTCTTGGAACGCTGTATGGTTTTGCACTGCAGTACTTCCAGAGATATGCTGTGCCTTACTATTACGACATGCTTCGTCGTGCTCTCTATCCGCTGGCTGGATTTATGTTTATGCATGGTGCTGTTTTGTTCTTTTCAAACACGATCGCCGGCAGCATGTTCGGGTACTCGTCAAGCCGACTTGTTCGCAAGATTCGCGAGATGTCGTTCCGTCAGTTGTTACGTCAGGATATTAAGTACTTTGATGCTAAAGAACACTCTGTTGGCTCGCTGACGTCTTCTCTTGCAACTGACGGCCAAAGTATCGATGCGCTTGGTGGAGAGACGACGAATAAGGTGGTCGAGTCGCTTGTTGTTATGGGCGGTGGCCTTATTTACTCGTTGTTCGTTGGTTGGAAACTTGGCCTGGTGATGTTCGCGACAATTCCCCTTATTCTTGTTGTTGGATTTTTCCGCTTCAAATTCCTTGCAGACTTCATCGAACAGACTAAAGGCGATAACTCGAGCTCATCTGATTACGCATGTGAGGCAACGTCCGCAATTCGCACTGTTCTTTCTCTTACGCGCGAGCAAGAAATCATCGAAAGTTATCATGCGACTTTAGAGACGACAGTGCGAAGCAACCGTCGGGCGAACAACAAGTCTGCTGCTCTGGACGGCTTGGCGCGCGGCATGCAGTACTTCATTATGGCTCTTGGCTTCTGGTATGGAGGGCGACTTGTTGGATCTGGTGAATACACCCTATTCCAGTTCTTTTTAATTTTCATGACTGTCGTTTTTGGCTCCGAGACTTCGACAACGGTGTTTACGTTTGCTCCGGAGATGGGTAAGGCGCTGCGGGCAGGTCGAAGTATCAAGGAACTACTCGAGAGCGTGCCGGAGATTGATGCGAGTAGTACTGAAGGAAAGATTCTGGATCCGGCCAATATTTCTGGGGAGATTGAGTTCCGGGACGTCCATTTCCGTTATCCCACTCGTCTTGAAGTCCCAGTTTTGCGTGGTCTGAACTTGAAGGTCAAGAAGGGTCAGTTCATTGCGCTTGTGGGTGCTTCTGGCTGCGGAAAGTCTACAACTATTGGTCTTATCGAGTCGTTCTACCGCCCGCAGAAGGGCATGGTGCTGCTTGATGGAGAAGACATTTCGAAATTGAATGTCGCGGCGTATCGGTCAAATATCGCACTTGTGCAGCAAGAGCCGGTGTTGTATTCGGGAACTATTAAGTATAACGTCTCACTAGGATCTCCGAATGCCGTGACGGACGAAGAGATTGCCGATGCATGCAAGGCAGCGAATATCCATGATTTTATTACGTCCCTTCCTGATGGTTACGATACGCTTTGCGGGTCTAAGGGTATGCTACTGTCCGGTGGGCAGAAGCAGAGAATTGCCATTGCCCGCGCGTTGATTCGGAAGCCGAAGGTGTTGTTACTTGACGAAGCTACGTCAGCTCTGGACAGTGAATCCGAAAAAGTTGTCCAGGCGGCATTGGACATTGCGGCGGAGGGCCGAACTACCATCGCTGTTGCGCACAGACTTAGCACAATTCAGAATGCAGACATGATTTATGTGTTTGAATCTGGTAAGGTCTGTGAGAGCGGAACTCATCAGGAGCTGCTGAGTTTGAAAGGACGGTATTATGAACTTGTGAAGTTTCAGGCTTTGGAGAACTAAGGGTAATTTTATATTTTCTGTTTGCTTTCATTAATGTTGGCATTTCATTGTGGATTGGGTGGATTTTTGGTCTAGGTTTCTCGTTTTTAGATGGATATATATAAAATATGGTGTCTAGAGAAAAGTGTTCTTCAGAAATGGGACCTTGCCAACCATGATGTGTTTTGTTACATATCAGGCAGCCCACTTGTCATTGCACAGTAGCGCTCACTTTCCTCTCTTTGCGCCATTCTTTATGGTGGAGTCGTTCTTCAAATAAATATTGCCACTAAATGTGAGAAGAGCAACTGGTTCGGCATCGGTCAGTAGTTCGAGAACTTGCCCATGGACTTCATCGTCACCTCATGCAACTTGCAGCCCCGACAACCCGGGACGTTTACGTAGACCCAGACAATCTCGAGCTTGTCGTTTACATTGTTAGCCTCGAGTACCCGACAGGAGATGCATACGGACGCGACCAGCATCGCAGTCGTCGAGCCGCCTATAGCTGTTTCAGACTAAAGGGCAGCTGCGGGGCGTGCACTTGTGCAAGGCTCGCGCGACGACCCCGGCCTCAGAGGTGTGGCCGTTGGACATAAGCAGCGAGGTGGTGTAGAGATTTTATCAATCATTTTGGCGTTCGAACCAGAAGCGAAAGAAGAATTCGCGCTGTTCTCCTTTACAATGCTGATTTCTCGTTTTTCTGGTTTCTTGTACCTTAGTGCCAAGTGGATTCACTGTCGTAAAATGAAATACAAGCATCTTAAGTACTTAGCTCGCCAGAACGTGAAAGAAAATCGCGACGAGAGAATCTGTAAACTGGTGCTGCTCTTATCTGAACATATTGAATATCCAATTCTGTTCTTTTCTCACAATTTTGTTCTCTTCCATAGGACGAGCTCCTCCCTTCCTTGAGTCATGTCCCCAAGACAGTTCGAGAGCCGCGGTCGAAAGCAGCAGTAGAACAATTGTCGAGCGCGCAGTGCAGCAAGCACGAGTGGATGGAACTCAATACAGAAGCGTAAGTAGGATCGAGTCGAGCAACGGCAACGACGGAATTCCTTGCCCCGCAGGTCGTGCCTTACCGCAGGGCATCATCTACTTGGGAGTGATCCCGTTGCGCGTGAGTTGGACGAAATTGCGCCTCGAGCACGCGCCGTTTCACGTAGCCTGCGCAACCGAGACTTCGCGGATGAAGTGCGTGCAACATATCGCATATCATACACACCCAAAAGCATGCCCAAATAAATAATGGGTCAGAGAGCTCTCAAATTTCCCTCATCAGTCCGTTAAATTCTGAACTAAAAGAAGAAAATCCGAAAAAAAACTTTGTGTCAAAGACTAACCCAATGGAAAAACAAAGTTTGGTACAAGGACCTTACGGTTGCGGCATTTTGGCGTGATCAATCTAAGTTTAGTACATACGACCACTTTCTGGCTGGCATTTATTTCTCGGCGATGGGATCACCAAACAGGGGGCTGTGGCTAAACAAAACTCAATAGGCTTAACCCCTGACTATCACAACTCTTGCGTATCTAAACTCAAAAGGCGTGCAGCCCTTTGTCGCAAGTCTCGCGTCAAGGCTGCGTTTGCCGCATGGTCGTGTTGTCTTCTCCTCACTTGCTGCTTCCTTCATAGGGGATTACTTGCAATCCTTTTTGTTTCGTTCTTCCCGTCTTTATTCCTACGTTTGCAGGTATCCTTCAGAGGAGTGCCACATTGAGCGGTTTCGCCTTCTGCCTTAAGCCCATAGACTGGCGGTTCAGTGTTTGCCACGGATATGATTTTCAAGGCGTTTCGGTCTCTGGTCACACTCTTGGTCCTCGTCATTTTCTTCATCTCGGTAGTCATCGTCTATGATTTGGGTAGCACGCCTGTGGTAGTTCCGCTTGAATCTACTTCGAAAAGTGAAGCCACCAGCGATTCATCACTAGAATGTAAGCTCGTTTTGTTTGGGGGCAATTGGGGGGCATTCCCCGTCTTCTTTCTCCTTCCATTTCTCGAACTCTTTCTCTCTGATTTCCTGGCTCTCAGTTGATTCTCATAATTAAGAACGTGGATTGTGATCTTGAGTTGATTCTTCTCTGGTCATTTGCCGCACGTCAGTTCAATTATCTAACTTGCTCTATGTTATAGTATCGACTACGTTGCATCAGGCCAAGGCCGTTCCTGATCAGCCGCCAATAGATTTGCTTCTACCGAATATTCACGACTCGGCGAATGAACGAAGTGGAGAATTAGCAACAAGCGATGAGGGCTCCATTATTGTCATCACTCCCACAGAGGGTGGGCAGGTGAATCCTGCGTCTGGAAGCGAAACCTACAGCAATTACCAGCAGCTTTTACTACCTCAGTCAAATCAGCTTTCCCAGCAGCCACCATCGTTAGCTTCTTCTGTCGATGCTGTACCTATCGTTGATGAGCCTGTTGAACCAAATCTACCAAATTATGCGCAAACTTTAGTGATAGCACAAAAACAGTGGCACATCCTCAACAAACTTCTTATACTTCAGACACAAAGGCAGCAGGACAAGCTTATGGCAGATGCACTGAGAGTGCCTGACAATGGTGCGTTTACCCGCTGAGATTGATAGGCCGTCAGCAGTCGCTAATTTTGATGACAAGTTATTTTCGAGCCCCCTGTTAGGTACGGAGAACTGCCGAAAGTTTTTCGTGTCATGGTTATCGAAGGTGGCGGAGCACATGAGGAAGTTTTGGCAGCTTTGATTTATGCCTTTGGCCACCTTCCAAATTCGTACCTGTACCAGTATCTTTATAAGCCGAGATTCGATATTTTTTCGGTAATGAAGACGTTTAACCTAGACAACGTTGCGGTGTTTCGACAGGCGCTCACTATGAACTTTGATGAACATAATCCATTTCCGGATGTACTAGTCGGCACAACATGCGAGTTTGAAGTCAAGAAACTAAACTGGCAATTCCGGGCAATGCTGGAAAAAGGCACATATTTATTTTGCGTTATTCACCACCCAGACAGATGGAGTAAAGGCGGCGAACATCCGTTTTACGACTTGATACAGCCCTGGATTGCTGCGAGACGGGTTACCTTCTTGTTTTTGGCGTCTCACACAAAAAAATATATGGAGGACGTTGTCATGCCCACCTGGGACCCTCAATTTCAAATTGCCAGAGATTCGATGGAACTCTTTGTTCCTGTTTTCCCGGTTCCGTTAGGAGAAAAGCAGGGCACTTCCTTTGCTCTGCAAGGCAACTATGAACCGGATCGACGAGATTACGGACATATCTTTGAACAATTCACGTCCTTCACTCAGCGACGACCCGGAGATGTGCGATTACAGAATCTTAAGCTCCGACTTGTCGGCTACGGTGAGCGACCAGTAGTTCCAGACATACTCAAGGATCGCGTTATTTTTGATGAAGGCATGGATTTTAAAGAGTTTTATGGTGCTCTTGGTGACAACTTCGCATTGCTGTCTGCTTTTGCCAACGATGACTATTATTCGACTAAAGCGTCCAGCTCCGTACCAGCGAGCCTAATGGCGAGTGCTCCTATTGTCGGCCCGAGAAGAATGCTTGAGACCTATGACTATTTAACTGAGGACTCTATGTGGTTACAAAATGATTTTGAAACTGGCTTGGATGTTATTGGACGAATTCTCGATCTTCCAGAGGAAGAAGTCAACATTAAAGTCGCCAAAACCAGAGCTAGAAACAAAGAATTAGTGGAAGCAAATATTGCTAAGGTCCTCGAATGGTGCAAAAGAATCGATTACAGGGTGAAACGCACTAATACTGAGCCAGTTAAGGCTGGATGGAGGTGGACATGGGACTAGAAATTTTGTCTTTATTAGAGATTTTGACTGGACATGATTTCTATTGCGGAGTTTATGATTTTAATTGCATGCCATAAATTTTATTCTGAATTATTATATTTAAATGTCAATACTACGAGTTTGTAGTTATCATTATTATCAACTACAAGTGAACGCCCACCAGTATTTCTCTAGCCACTGACTCCAAAGCGGTCCCTTCAAGGTCGACTGTGTGCATGTTACCGTTGTTAGATTGCATAGCGTGGCGCAATATCGAGAGCGGGCCGCAGGCAACATGATGTTGAAGGGTGTACTGTCTAAAATGTGCGTAGTACCATTGTCTTGGAGCCTTACTTTAATAAAACAGTTTTGGCAGTGACAGTTTGCGCTAACTATCCCCGAATTGGAAGTAGAAAATTCTTTGCTTTGAACGACGGTGACACGCAGCGATTTGCTATCCACTGTTTGACATATGTAACTTGGGATCGGAACTGGCACACTATTGTGCAATCCAATTGTCTTGTCTTCAATTGCTATTTGGATTTAGATTTTTCCTATTCGAGGAATTCCAGGAACTCTTCAAACTCAAGAATTGAGTCGCCACTCCGTTCACTTTTGAGTTTGCCACGTGTCTCTGCAACTTCGTATTGGATCCCTTCGTATTGCGCCGTCGTGCAAACTCTATCCCATCAACCACTCTCGCCGCACTGTCACTGTGGGGCGTCCGACAGCAAGTTTCCTGCAACCGGTCCGCAGTTGCACATTTCACAATCAGTTGCACAATCAGTTGCACAATACATGCACGACTGATTTGTTGAATATAGATTGCATAGGAGTCGAGAAACCACTGAAGACTTTGAGGAGGTCTGATAGCTACTTATTCTGGTGGAAAATCCGGCGGCGCTGCAGCCTTCTCAGAAAACAAACCGAGTCGCCAGTTGCCCGTGCTATGAATCACAAGTGCAAAATAATTAAATTGCGGTAAAGAATTTACGGGACATTTTGATTCAGGCAGTGGCAATTTTATGTTCGAGCTGAAAGTTCTCATCCCAGAGATAAATTCTTCGCGACCTCGGATCAATGCTAACCGGGCTGCCATATCATAAAGTATAGTAGATATACTGTGTCATACAAGGGTGTCATACATACTAAGCGAATTTGTACGACTGTGAACCACTCACTCGCTGCGAGGCAGAAACTTTTGAGGATTTTGCCCAACCTAACTGATATATGTGAAATAAAGATGTGAAATCCAATTTTGCACTATCCGCTTTTCTTATGATTAGCAGTAAGGACCTGGTCTGTTATGACCTGGAAGCATTTGAAGACATTTTTTCAAAGCTCTTTATTTTTCACTATTTCAGGGTCTGAACCTCGGGCCTTCGCCGCTTTTATAACCCAGTTCTTAGAATATCATCTTCACTCCTGCGATATTGAATATCCCCATATGATGGACTTCAAAAGGAATTTTACCAGAATGCTAAAGACAGGAATATTATAGAAAAGTGAAGAGTCCAAACGCCATACACGCTGTTCCAGTGCTTGCGCTTACAAAAGAAGACATGTCATCTACATCTTTCTCCCTGGCCCACTGGTTCCCTCTCATGACTTATTCTCCTTTACTGCTTTCATCCTGAGACCACCACATAAACTGATTCCAGCACTATCTCTCTGTGACTTTCTCTTCGTCTCTGGGATCGTCGGTCACCAGATTTTCCGCACGGCGCTACTGTAATTGAGGAACGGGGACGCTCACATGCGACCGCCGCGGAGAGCAAGAACGAGATGCAGTGTCGATCCACCTTGTAGATTGTATTCACTTGCAGGCTTATCGTCGGCCCTATTCACGCATCTAGGTAAGATATCTGAAGCGAAATCAAGAAAACGGTTTGACTTACATTTGTTTGCCGCTGTAAATCAACCGCTGCTGATCTGGTGGGATACCTTCCTTTTCTTGCAGAATCTCCTTGATGTACGCAATCTGACAACCCCTTTGTATTAGCACACATTCCGCCAATGAAATAGGTTCAAGTGGCAGACAAGCCGCCACTTTAACAAGCTTACCTTATCTGACGACTGAACATCTAGGTGAATCTATGCTTGGAGGGTTAACAATTCAATACAATCGCATAATGCATCGTGTGGATTTCGAGAAAACATGCCTCCTTCCCGGTAAGAGTCTGAATTTGAGCCGTTAGCACAGTATTCCGTATAGTCAATTTTCGCGTAAACGCTTGTGTTCCCTTACCTTGACGTTAATCAGCATTTTGACTTATATGGCTGTCCTCGATGTAGTGGCAAGATGTAAATAAATCCTAAATTAGCAAAAATTGAACAATCAGTATGTGCTCATTAAGAACCATCCCCTGCAAGTCAATTGTCCAGCGATATCAAGATGATAGTTGCAAGTAGATAGAACATCTCGCATGACTTCGTCGCTTTCCACAACCTTCCAGTACATACTTTCGCTGACGTGTACGCGCTTAAGAACAACTTACCTTTTCAGTAAAAGAATAAAGATGGTAGCACACAAGTCAATAAATCGATATTATGCGCTGTAGAAATAAATCAATATGAAGTGGCCGTTTGATGTTCGTTAAGCGTGCACTGCAGCAATTCCCAATGATTATCCAAGTTACTAATCCCTTGTTCCTGACCTTTCGTCCCATGACTGTTACTTAGATTCCTATCAAAACTTGCATTCTTACAAAATGAATTAACTATCACATAAGCCAGCTGAAGAACAAACAAACGTGGTTCTAAAGCAAGTCAGAAGGAAATCTGGCCTGATTTCTTCTAGAATTATCGAAATATGTCGCAAATCCACAAACAAAACTAAAAATACAAGCAACTAGTAGAATACATATAGGATGCCACCCAATACAATATCGTCAGCAAATTAAACAGATCATGCACAACACCGCGAATTTTCCCAATAAAATATATACACGTAGAAGCCTAGGCAAGTAGTTGTATTATACCTGTAGCAAATTGTTAGCTCCGTTTCCACTACAGGATAGATTTAGGACAGCTTACCGAAGGACTGCTCGACTCCATATTCACCCAGCGCCTTCCATTTATCATCGTACATGGTGAAGATTGTGACATATCCGCCACTAGCCTCTAATATGCTCTTAATAGCAATCTTTTGATTTTCTACCGAAGGAACGTTATTGTAATAAGTAAGTCCCGCTGATGGATACCCAGATTCTAAAATTAGTACATCCTTTCCGTTGCAAGCTGCCGATGTGACTGCAATTTGACCGTTGTTAAACTCGCCGGCGGATTCGGCCGAAGCGTATTGATCGAAGTATGCATGGGAATTGATGCCAACAATATCGATAGAGTCTGATGTGCATAGATCTGGGTAGCTCTCGTAGGAACTTGCTGGCTCCGACATAGTTATCTGACCAGTATATCCCCCTGCTCGCAGCAACGCCCGCACTGATGTGATCTTCGTCACTAAGTCGGACGCCGACACATAGCCATCGTGAATAGCTTCATTTCCTGTCAAACCAAGTCAGTATCGCTGGCCTCATGCCTAAACTGAAAATATACATACCAATGACAATCAAATCGACTAGGTCCCAGTTACTGTCGGTTGATCCCCATTCAATCATCGCCGTCACGCCAGAGTCGATTGAGTCAATGCCCGAAGAGTCAAACCAAAATCCTTGCAGGACATGAATACCGTACGTTGTAAGTTGCTTTTCAATAGTATTTATTGAATCGCAGTCAGTTCCGTAGACGCGAATACGAGATATTCCCTTAGACTGGATCAGAGCTAAATCGACTGCAACCTCATCTGACGTCTTGCACGACGAGTCGTCGTTATATGGACTATACGTGATAGCGTATGGAATAATAGTAGATACAGCCGTTGAGCTCGAGATTGAATTCGAAGACCATGTCGATGTAGCTTCCGTGGAGCTGGTTGTGGACGCTTTAGAAGTCGTAGTCGCACGCTCCGTCGTAGATGTTGACGTAGACTCGGCCGTGGACGTTGTGGATGTCGGCGTTGCAATTGGAGAAGTCGTGCTGGGATCAACCGTAGTAGCGTCTGAAGTTGATGCAGCTCTACTAATATCCGTCGTGTAAGTTGTCCAAGACCAGGTGATTGTAATTGTGACTGTGCTGTAGGAAGTCGCTGTAGATGTTGTGTCCCATGTAGAAAGCCAAACCTCTGAGGGATAGCTAGTACTTGATGGTATGGTACTACTCGAGGTGATGGTATGAGGCACGGTGGACGTCACCGATGATGTCAGAGACGTCGACGGCTTGGTAGTGGCCGTATAACCTGAAGACGTAGTATACGTTCCATACGCTGAGGTAGCAGGCACGATGGACGGAGTGCTTTGAACAGATTCCGAACTACTAGTCGCGATTGGCTCGCTAGTCGATGTAGACATTGAGCCATAACCTCCAGCGCTAGAATACGCCGTCATAGAGGTGCCGTCAAAAGTAGAAAGAAAACTATCCGTCGGATAGCTACTGGATGTCAGAACTGTGCTGCTGGCTGTGGTAGAGAAGGTCGTAGTTTCGCTGTCAGGCGTGGATGCCGACATCTCAGCTGAGGATCCATAGACCGATGATGACGGATATGAAGGAGACGCTGATGTAGACGGGACCAGTTCACTAGAAGACGCCACGACCATAGAACTCCCAGTTGATTCAGGCATGTTACCGGATGTAGAAGCAGGGCCGCTGCCCAACGTATCTGACATCGACGAGTAATATTCGGTTGGCGTGATAGTCGCCGTCGGCGCGCCAGACGTAGGTGTCACAAAAACAGAATCGCTATAACTTGACTCCGCACCACCTGCTGTTTCCCAATTTGACGTGTAATATTCGATCGAAGTGACAACCGCGGAAGATGCGTCATAAGAAGTTGTCGAAGTAACAACCTCATTGCTACTCGATACAGTCACTGAGTCTCCGCCGGTTATATCAGAACTTGATGTGTAATATTCGATTGAGGTGACGAGTGTAGTCCACCCATCGTCTGTAGGAGTCGCAACAGAAGTCACAGAGGGAGACACTGTTGGTTCTGACAATGCCGACGTTGCTGTCGCTGAGGCGACAAGCGCGGAGCTTGTTGGATATTCGGATTGGGCATAAATTGCCGAACTTGGAGTTGGTGTTGCCTGAACATACACTGATTCATCGATTGTTGTGTCTATTGTAATTAGCCCAAAGTCATTGATCGAACGACATATCGCGAGTTGAATACTCACAATCGCTGTAATAAACCACCGCCGTCGAATAGTCAACAGTTAGTTGACTAACGACATCGGTGACATAAATAGTCTCAACAGTAACGACGTCCGACGAAATACAGCTGCTAGTAACCGTGACGTAAACTGGCGACTCCGTGACCGTCTCGTATACAATTGCCGGAAGAGCTAAAATAGAATCGACATTAATAATGATTCATAGGGAAAAATGACAAGTTCTGAGCGTTTGACTTACCGGCAGCGTCAACAGTAACACCTTTCAGCAACGGTAACGACAGTCCAAGTGCTCGTAGAAGAGCAGTTCGTGTGATTGCAAAATGCATAGCGAGTAAACTGCGTTCAGTCTAATAAAGCGATAAAGCAAAGCTGCTATTAAGGCTAGACTTGCCACAGTGTGCACACACGGAGCGGAGGTGTATGGGCAACAGCCTTCTTCAGGTGAGTGCGCGAGGTGTTTGTCAGAACAAAAAGAGACCAACGGCAGTACAAGAGATCCAAAATGTCCGGACAGTCTTCGACGGGGTATCCCTGCAATTATAATGACTTGCGAGGGACCGAGCGGCAGATCGACCCAAGATGCAAGTGACTTGGCCATGACGATGCCCAACGGCGAAAAGATCTCACCAAAATCTAAAATGCCCACGATGGGCGCCATATTCCTAACCAGAGCCGTAAAGCGCTAGAAAGATATGACGCGCTATGTGATCAAAATACAGATAAAAACAGGAAGGTATGTGAGGAGATACAGACGCCCGGTGGAGAGATGGCGTGGCATGATGCCACATGCGGTCGAAGCCTTACCTTGAGCGGACGAGCAAATGGCTAAAGTTGCCCAACACTTCGCAGGCAGAAGAACCTTTACCAGGAGTAACCGGCAAACGACAAACGAGGGAACAGAGAAAGAGGACAGTAAATCACATGCACGGGCGGAGCAGACTAGGAAAAAGTGCCGGAAATGGACGAACGCTCCATTAGCGCGCCGTTTTTCAGGGAAGTAGGCTTTAATGCGACGGGTAAAAGAAATATGGTAACTAGTTGACAGCACGAACACGTGTGACGACATGGGTATTGGCTCGAGATGGCTGGTCGATTTGTCCGCTTGTAGACAGCAGAGCACGGGAATCGTTAGAGCGAGCCTGACAGGTTCGTTGACTGGACCCTTGCCAAAAGTCGACGGACTCGACGCTGCTTCGGGGAATAACACCCAGCCACACTCATCTTTTGACGGTGGCTTGCCAGCCTCGTTCCGCTTCCGGTCAAGCCACGTCATTTGTCCGCACGTCGTGCGGCGTCAATTACTAGCCTGAATCTCCTCTGCCCACCAGAAGCAAAATATCCAGACGATGCTATCATAGAAGGATGGCATGTAGCTCTCACCAGGTCAAAGTAATTATTATTAATTATTATCTACCTTTGCTTGTAAAATACTGACGACGCCTATTCGGCGCGATTGATGCTACATCCCCTGCTTGCTATTCCAACATACCCCAACTCCCAACTTGGACAAGTGCTTTTTTTTCTCTCCGAGTCCACCGAGTCCAAATTAGGGCAGTGGGGTTATTTTCTTTATTTCTTCCGCCTTGTATTATAGTGGGTCGAAGTGATTGTAGTCATATCAAGTCATGTGTATGAAAGTAGCGGGCACAGGGCCAAAGCCATAAGCTTCAATTGCATTATGAGCTTGCATATGATCCGGCTTTGGCCCTCTTGCTGTTCGTCGCAATTTGTAGGACAGACCGGAAATCGTAATCGTAGGCCTGGTTTTGTTGGACTGTGCCTTGCAGTCAACAGAATTCAGTGAAGCTTCATTTGCATTCAGTACAGATAGAGCACTGCGTTGTAAGGGTGGATGGCAAGCTAGCACTCTAGCCACAGCTAGCGATGCTACGTAGGTGTAGGTATGTATGTATGTACATTGATACTCAATCTTTGCTCTTCTCCGTCGCTTCTACTTCACCTGCATGGCATGTAGCATATGTATATACGTACATGGGATTCCGTGACAGCTCGATCACAATGAGCTGAAGTCTGTAGGTGCCGGCTTTTTCCTGAAAATATCACCGTTGCTCTTCATTGCATCAAGCACCATTTTGCTTGACATGCTCTGCATTGGTAATGGCTCCGTAACGCGACCTAAAGCGACACGCAGCACCTGTTAGCTGATGCTGGCTTTTGATATAGAGATTTCTGAAAACTTCAACCTACTTTCGAAAACTGAGCCTGAAACTCTCATCTCGCCGGAGTTCAAGTCAATGCAAACGACAATGTAATCTAGGACCTTCCTTTCTTCGGTCTTCTTTGGAACTTTTCGATTTTTGGTGTACGTAAGCTCTAGTCTCTGTGGTCATATGCAAGTCAATACGCGTCACAAGCACCAACTCTCCTAGACAACAGAATAGTACGCACCTGAAGGGAATGAAAACGATAAGTGAGTTGCAAAAAGGTCACCGGTTGGCCGTCGCCAAGATCGATCGGCGAGATGTCAACGAGCTTAATCGGGTCCAAAAACCTCACCAGTTCCCAAGTCAACTGCCAATCCTTGTCCATGTTCTTCATTCTGCTTTCAAGGTTTGCATCGACAAACATGCTGGAAAGTTGTGCTACTGCCTCTGCATCGCGGCTGAGTATCCAGAAATTTCCAAATTAGCAACTGATGGCTGGTGTTGGTTTCAGTGAAAAGATTCGATTTACCTTGCAAATGCTTCATTCAATGCGATGTATATGCTGGTCGCATCGTCCTTCCACTCTTTATAGTGAGTAGTCTTCTTGTATCTGAACCGGAGCATTATCGTTCTGGAGAAAGTATTAACCTTCCGCCGCCCAGCCTTCAACGAACAGCTGCAGCTGACCTTAGTCCCAAACGAGATAGCCAATACACTCGCCGGAGCTTCTCGCGGAAGAGCAGACGCGGATTTTTTAGTAAGGACGGCACATTCGCGCCGGTCGGGGGAATATAGTCATCTTGTATCTGCATCAGTACAAGCCCATCCAAACAAAGCAATGAAAAATCCAGGAACACTTACTAAATGTGACACCCAAAGACCGTAGATTCAATGACGCACCGCGTGGCTCATCAGCGTATCCTCTCTTCAGTAAAGCGCTGGGCGTAGACAGTTGCGTTCTGAATCGGGTCGCTTGCTGTAGAACACGAGATGCGGTCGGTCTTGATACCTCGGAGAGCGTCGGAGTAAAAACGCGGCCGAGCAGCATTGCCGTACCTCGTGTTTTTGAATGCAAAAAACTCATCTTGTTTTACAGATGCATCTACTTCGGTGAAGCACTATTGGCCGTGTTAATTGGACCAGGTAAAAAGAATACTTGCGGGAGCGTTGACGCGAAAACATCAAACTTTACGATTTTCCTCTCGGGAGCTAAAGTCGTAATTATAAGCAGTGGACCAGTTGTTCAGCTGACTACTTCAACCTCCACGGATGGCAAAACAAAAAGCAGCATCCGTAACTTCATTGCATTAATCTCTATATGTACATCAATCTCGTCAAGAACGCCCTTTTACAAACACTTTTCCGCCAGCATTTGCGTCCCCCACGAAATAATGGAACTCTCCTTCGTCCACGACCTCCGTCGTTGGCTGCCCGCCACGGGTTATTCGCAAAAAGCCAGTCACCTCGTCCGAATATCCGGTGTCCAGTGGGCGCAAGCTGAATATAGCCAATGCCTGGCGTGACAGCCCGCTGAGGAAGAGCTGTTGTTGGACAGCCAGTGGTGTGGAGCCAGTCAACATATCCTTAGAGGCATACGCGGAAACAACGGTCAGGCTTGCGTGCTGCAAACGGTCAGCAATCGTAATCTTGAGATGGAATAAGATCAACCCGATAATATCAAGATAAAAACATACCTGGTGAAGTTCAGTAACAAGGCGTAGAACCTGGGACGCAGACGCAATTCCTAGAGCCATGACAAAGTCCAAGCCTTCAAGAACCAGCGTCGGCTGGGTGTTGTTATCATTACTAGTATTCTTAAGCAAAACTCTTATATCGTCCGCCCAGTTTGCGAACTGTGTAGCCTTTAGAGTGACGCCTTGCGTCGCCGGGGACTGAACATCACGGTCAGGCGCAGCACTATCGCAGAGAAAGGTGAATCCGTCGACCAAAACAAAAGACTTCTCCGCTAAAAAAAACCGCAGGTCCATTCCCTAATACACGCTCTTAGCAATCGGTGAAATATTGTTGCACGCAGGGCATGCAGCATTGGACTTACGGCTTTCTTAAAGCACCGAGAGTGAAATTCGAAATCCTGGATAAACGAAACAAGGACAACAGGGGAGCGCGAGGACGACTCTGGCGTCACGCTAAGGCTTACTCTCGCAAAGTGCTGTAAAAGCCATGACGCATTAGTTGCGACTGAGTTCGTCACCAGAAGCAAATGTCGAGACGTGGTGGTTGACTGCTCCGCGGGCGTGTAGCTGCCGTCAAAGACTCGAAGGAGATCGGGGAATCTGGACATGCTATTTTATGATCATAGCAAAATGACAAGTACCAGCAGAATAATCAGGTCATTATCTGGGAAATGACATAGTTTAGCGACAGGGTCTAAGGTGTAGTCGAACACTTTGTCACTGCTTTCTGTCAAGCCTGTGCTTCGACACTACAACACTTTCTGCACGGTATTATTTACCAGCCTCAGTTACGCTTTCAACCATCCTCCACACGTTATTACTGAACCACTATCCGTGAGAATTATAGTATCTCACTACTATGCCAACCATAAACCAAATCTTCTCGATTTTAAATTGAGGTATTGACATGGTCACCAGACGAAGAGCATCCGGCCGCAAAACGCTCTAACGGCCCACACGCTTCGCTAAAAACAAACAAAAACAAGAAACCGTAATTTACACATTCAGTAAGTATACACTATTATCGTATAAAAAAAACATTCGCCGAACGTCATCAAAATAAAGGTACAACGCCTACTCCAGACATCAGAAAGGATCCCATTTACTTACGGCGAGAAGCCGCCTCGGTAACCTTGGGATCGATCGGGATCTTCTCTTCACGTTCGACAAGCTGCGATGCTCCAAGGTGATCGGTGTCGTAGAACACATCAGATGGACCGGCGGCGCCGTTACTGGGATCGACCAGATCCGGACTGGCAAACAACGCGGCACTGCTGTGGTCATCTTCGGCGCCCCACGCGGGATTTCCGCTCAGGAGATTGTCCAGCGAGTCCAAGGTTCCCTCTGTAACCGAGACAATAGGTGCCGTGCGAGACTGGCGAGATCCACCTGCAGATATCTTTGGCCTAGTCTTGAATCCTGCCGCGGCGTACTTCTCTGGGAAGGCGTTGCGAAATCTAGTGATCATAGCATTAGTACAATGGCCCAGAATACACCAGTCAAAATCAGTACGTACCTATCGCGAAGATCTGTGCTTCGCCGTTCATACAGATTCAGTTCTTCATCCTTCTGGATCTTCGACCATGACGGTCCGTGCTGAGTAAAGGTGAGAAAGGGGCTACGCCAACGAATGAAATCAAACGTAAATATAGACTTACTCTCAAAAATCCTTCAAGCAAGCGATTGTCCTCTTCCTGGGTGAAGCTGCGCCGCTCCTTCCTGTTGACTTTTGGAAGAGCGTTCGGAAGCGGCGCTCTCTGCCGTCTGCCACCGTGCGTGGTAGCGTTCGGATAGAGACGTCTGTATTCGTCAGGAAAATAAGTGCGAAATCTAAAGAAAACATGTTAGACAACAGCGCCATGAAGTAAGAGATCAACTGGGACGATGACCTACCGGTCTTTCAGGTCCACTGCCGATCGGCTGTTGAAGGTGAATCTATCTCAGTGTAAGCACCCAAGGTCACAAAATGCAAAACCAAAAAATAAAAATAGCAAGGCCGCAACATACTGGGGATCCTGCAAAATCTTTTTCCAATTTCCGACACCGTACTAGAAAACATAAGACCCCGAATTAATATGTGTTTCTGTTTGACACGAGGGTGCGCCGCACATCAGTGCACAGAAGGACAACTTACTGTATTGCACCCACGGAGAAGATCATTCGTTTCGCTGTCTGTCCATTTTGTGCGTGTTTTCCTCTTTTGCGGAAGATTATGGAGAAGATGGTCGGATTGCGGTGGCGAGGCAATCTGCTGAGCCAAAGCCTGCTGCTGTTGCTGCTGTTGCAGCAGCAGCTGGTCTTGTGCCGATTTCGAGACCGCCTTGCGCTTGCGGCCAGTTGGCTGGACTGCGGCTGCAATGATAAACAAACAATGGGTCAGCACTGAAACATAGGACCGAAAACCAAAGGAAAGGGGGCAGAAAAAAATTGATAGCGCACCAGACAGGCCGTTGAAGGTGATACCAGCGGCGGCGACGAGCTCTTGGGTGATGGCGGTATCCTCGGGAGAGACGAACGCGCCGGGGAGGTCTTGTTGCGACAATGCGGGCGATGCCGCGGACTGGAGATTTGCGGCGTAACCCGCACGGGTAGGAGCCATCGCGGGAGGCGTGCGTGCGAGAGCGGTGCGCGGGACGGCGGGTGCGAGAGCAAAAGGAGCGTGCGTTTTTGGCGGGGTGAGTGTTTGGCGATGTTCAGTCAGTAGTCGATGACGAGGGCGAGGGCACGAAAAAACATGCGGGAAGGGGGAAGAGGAAATCGGGTTCGGGTTCTGGCGAAGATATATCGGCCGGCGCCGCGGCCAAGTGCTGGTGCGCTTGCGGCACAACCGGCACGCCGCGGTGCATTTGTGCGCGTCGACGTCGCGCGCTGCGGGTTAGTGTTTTCGGCTGTGATTTGTGAATGGCAATCACAGATGTGACTGCGCGCCTGGACACTCTTCATGTCCAGCATATCCGCGGCAATGGCCCCACCCGCTGGACCGCCCAAAGACTACGACGACGAGGACGACGACTACTTCATAGAACTGCTGATCAAAGAGTCACAAGCCAAGCAAGCAAAGTATCGCGCAGAGGGTGTCAATGCCTTCCTCGACATCAAGCGGTAGGAAAATACCATTTTGTTTGTTTCGAGCTCGCTCTCACCTCTCATGTTTCCAGATCGAATCCAAACGGTCTTAAGCCGAATACCGACTTTCTCACTCGCGTGGTCAAAAATGCAGATTTCCACAATAGCGCGCTGTTGCAGAGAGAAGCACAGCAGGCAGCAGCGAAGTCGCGAGAACTAGAGCTTTCAGTATCCGCGCCTACTACGCCTTCCTCCTCTCGGCCACCGTCTCGTAGTGTCTCGCGACACAACGCTCATTCAGGATCGCGGCACCGGGACAGAAGTAGGTCTCTTTCTCCACGAAGAACCGACAGCAGGTCAGGGAAAGAGCGAAGCTCGCGGCATAGTGAACGGAACCGCAGCGGCCACGACCGGCGTACAAGAGAGCGCAGCACAGACAAGGACAGGGACTCATCGAGTAGTAGGCTTCAGACGGAATACCGATCCGAACATGAAAGTGGCGTAGAAGCTCGTCATAGTCATCGTCATCGCCATGGTGGCCACCACCACCACCGATCTCGCCATCAGACTCCACCGTGACACTGGCTTTCAATTCTCCACGACGCTCTTCTATTTGGCGCCAATTCAGTGCGTTGAAGTCTTGGGTTAAATAGCCTGAAATGCCATACAACAGGATAGAGTTCTGACTTGTCGCGTTCTGGATCGAGTATATACACAACTTCGAAGGAGAATTGTGTTTTTGCTGCTCCACGTGACGGTAATTTTATTGTGCGACATCTGCAGCTTTTTTAATATGCCGTCAATAAAATATTGCAAGAGCGGAGTCAAATAGGGCTGGCTCTTCGCAGCGTGTAAGCTGGATTCTCACATTCGCCCATTCTCCCAGGATTCTCCCATGGACTTAAGATAAGAAACATTCAGCGCCGGAGCTGCTCGGATCTTGCGGGAGCAGGGACCCTCTGCAATTGCCAATAAAATGGCAAACTTGCGTGCCAAAGCCGAGCACCGATATCGAACTTGGCAACCCTCTTGGCCAAGTAGTCCAAGATAGCAAGTGGTCTTAGATGAGAGAACCATCCACCCGACAAGAAATGGACGTATGTGCGGACATAATTGGAGATAATTAGTTTATAAGTTGTATAATACTGCAAATTATTTGATGTTAAGGCACTAGATACCTAGTATGATATATTCTACATTGACAAAGAATTAAGCGAGCAGCTATTTTATAGCCCAGCTACTCATGAATCACCACCGTCGTCACCCCCAACTCAGGCGCAAAAAATCAAGAAATAAATTGCAAAACAAAAGAGCATAAAACGAAATCCGCACCAAATATGCCTACAGTTTCTTCTCCATGTCGTCAGAATCGCTTCCGACAATGAAGTCTCCGCCGGTCACACCAATTATCTCCGCAGCTCCGCCCTCTTCAAAGTCGCCGGGCTTTCCGGGAGGGTAGACGGCATCGACATAAGTTTCGCGAGCAGGGAAAAAGAAGCACAGAGCCCAGTAGACCAACGCGCCAGCACCAAAGCCATAGAAAAAGCCAAGGTTATACAGGCGGGCAACACCAACTGAAATCTTTATACTCGGGGTGACAGCATTAATAAACCCGGGAAGGAGCGGAACCCAACCGCACGTGAACGCGACCAGGGATCTCCAGTTAATGCCAAGCTTGTTGTAGCGGTAAATACCGTTCGGGTTGTAAAGCTCGTGAATATCGTACTTCAGTCTGTGCACAAGCCAGTAGTCGGAGAAGAGAATGCCCGCAATAGACGACAGCCAGATGGAGTAACCCGACATGAACGACAAGAAAGCAGATGCAGAGGTCAAAATATTCCACGGGGTAAGAGCCCAGGCACCAATAAAGGCCGCGATAATCTGACCACGTCGGATGTCAACATACTTGGGGAACATGCAGTTCAGATCATTGGCAGCGGCAATTGAGTTCGCAGAGATGTTCTGTCCAACTTGAGCAACCAGGAAGGCAATGGCGCAGAAGGCGGCAGCGGCACGACCCCCTTTCGATGTCCAGTTATCAATCAGAAGAAGAGGGTCCCAATAAATCTGGCCATAGACTTTCAAGGAGCCAGCAGCACCGACAACACCCATGATAGCCATGACGACGTTGGAAAACGGCAGCGCGAAAAGCTGAAACAAAATAGAGCTCTCTGTGCGCGTGTACCGAGAGTAATCCGAGGCGTTTGTTGCAAATGTCGAACCACCGCCGAGATTTGAGTACAGGCAAGCCATGAAAACCCAAGTCAGCTCGCTGCCGTGCACAGTATTGCCCTGAGCAAATAGCGACTCGCCAGGCATGCCATTAGCCTTGTTGATGATCCATCCCATGATAGCAAAGCCGCAAATGGGAGTCAGGCAGCACTTGAACATGAAGTACCAACGGGTGTTCTCGACGCGGATCAAATGGACGGGAATGCAGCAAAGGAAATACAGCAGCCAACTGACCATGAACTGAGTGTCAATATTTGCGGATTCAGGAAGGCCGTTGGGCACGTTACGGAATGACGGCCAGATAGCGAAAAGAAGAGAGCCTATTGCAAGGGCGAACAATTAGAAACAATCGCAGGTAAACCAAAAATCATCTCCAGCATACATACGCATGCACTCGGCACCGGTATAAGTCTGAATACCGTACCAGAAAATACCGGTGACCATACGCATAAAAACCATGCAATACGAGAACCAGTAGCCAAAGGGTACGCGAGCAAAGACGGGGAAGCAGACATGGTATCTCGCGCCAGGATGAGCATTGAACGTGATGACAATACCAATGAGAATATTGGCCAGGGCAATATTGACGAGCGACAAGCGCCAGGACAGGCCGACCTCCATAAGGGAGGCCGCTGCGCGCCAACCACCAGGGGCAAAAGCGTCCGAAATCCAATAAATAGCCAAGTTGTACCAACGCCAGGTACGGCGCTCCCAAGGAACAGGATCAAGATCTTCAAGAGAATCGTAAGCATCGCATGTATATTAATTCAAACACATGTACATTCACGGCTCACCCTCATTACTCATACGAGACGGATCGCTGGACTTGAGCTCAAGCTTCTTCAAGAACTTCTTGAACCCAGTAGGTGGCGGACCATCGGGGACATTGGCGGACGCCTCGCTAACGTAGACAGACTTCTCAAATTCACCTTCCGCAGCCATGGCTTGATATCACAACAAACGAAATCTAGAGGACACAGAAAAAAAAAGAAGACAGATCTGGTCGACGTTGGAGACAGCCTTATAAATATCTGGCATATACCAACCGGCCGAGAGCACGACGATAGAGCTAAAGAAACAGGTCCGTATCGGCAAGACCGGAGATGGCCAGGTGGGTCTGTATGAAATGATCATTATTCCTTGGCTATAGCCTTATCGCTCGTAACAAGCAGGGAATCGTGAGAGTCAGAAGTCCGAAATGGCACGAACAAAGAAGCTTAGTGAACCTGCATGGCTCAATCAATATTGCCAATGCGAGTCAGCTGCGAGTACAGTCTTGTCGGGTATCTCCACCAAGTTTCCGGCGCACAAGTGCGTTGGATTTCTTCGGAGTACTGTACCGAACTGCATTGTCACATGAGAAGAAGTCGAGTGTGACAAACGCCGAGTTTCCCCCCAGCCCTGACAAGAAAACCAGTACACTGAATCTGTTGCATATTGCTATCGCCACAGTAGAGATAAGCCAACCTAAAAATTGCCGCCGTTATATCATAGAATCAAGTGGTAAAATGGCTTGTGAGCGTAACCTGTTTGATCTGTTAACATACTTGACATGCAGAAGGTTGCCATGCAATTGCCAAGCTGAGCAGATAGTCAGAGCGGGGACTGTGTCTAAAGAGTCGCACGACAAACAGCTGGCTTTCCGCTTGAGGTTAGGATAACATGGCCCAGCTGAACGCTAAACAAAGCACAGGCTTCTGGTGGTGTGGATTTTGGCTCTGGAATAAAAGGGCGATAAAAACCCCTTCGTGGGTTATGCTTATCGCATTCTGTCAGCTTTAGGTTTACCGCCAGGGCTGAGGATGAGCCGCACTAATGCACCTCGCTAAAGTAAAACAGCCGGCTCTTTCGACCTCCTCACTCACGTGCAATTTGCAAAGTGAGTTTTGAACTTTATTTTGTCAGACGTAAACAAACAATCGCGTCGCGAAGCTGGCACAATTTTATTCAAGTTAACAGCTGACGTCGTCTGCACATTTGAAATACGATTGAGAATAATGTCGGAGGAGACACACCTACTGGATTTTGTGTCTGATAGCTTTATTCAAACTCAGCACCAGCATTTGCAGGCGTTCACGCAGTCTCAGATCAACGTGCGCTCGCAAGAGGAGGAATTCAAGAAATGGAGTTCCAAAAGATCTTCGACGGCATTTCGTGGGAGTCCAACGAATTTGGACGACTCGGCACTGTTGAGCAGCGCAGTCTCGCTCAATCGCGCGAATCCTGCGGATGTAGAGTTCGAACTCAAGGATTACACGGAGCTGTTCTCTAAGCTAAAAGTGACGTATTTGGAGCAAGAAACGAAAGAAACATTTTTGCGGCTAATATTGGAAGAGGAAGATGACATTGGTGATCTAGAGAAGGAAAATCGTCGCCTAAAAATGTGGCGGGTAGGACAGACCGAGATCGACACTATTACGTCAAGAAACGAAGGACTTAAGCAAGTCTTGGTTAATAAGAAGAAAGATCTTCAGGATATCTCTGACGAGATAAATTCACTCGTGGCTGAAGTGTGCAACAGTATGATCATTTGCTCTTCTAGAAGGTTATGAGAAGTTTGAAGCTAACAACGCCGACGGATAGAGTACGAAAATTTGAAAGCCGAAGTTAACGAGTCCGAGCAACTGCTGCTAGAAATTGAACAAATGCGAAGTGAATTAGAAGAGATAAGGAAGCAGAATAAAGACGAAGACGAGCAGGAAGAGGGGTCCGTGGACAATGACCAGAGATTGCCATTAAAGGAGACGATGGGGCGGTTGAGCAGCCTTACAGCACAGGAACTGGAACTCGAGCAGGACATCCTGAATCTGAAGGATACCATTATTCCCGAACAACATCAGCGATTGGACAATCTGGCCGCTCATCTGAACGGTTTGACGCATTTGAAGAACAAATTGGAACAATCAGCGACTTTGGCCGGTGAGGTTCGAAAAGTGGAGTTGACGGAGACGCGGATCGTGGAGAGGGAAAATGCAGCGCTTTGGTAAGCTGGCTAGGACTGTTTTTCCGAGGTCATCTATGTTTACTGAGACTCCTGCTTTAGGTATTCTAATGCTCTAGAGACACTGTCATCTCTCTTACGCATTGAAGACATCGATATCGATAAATCAAATGAACAGCTTACTGTTTCAGGACGGGGAAGCATCGACCAGCCTTTCAAGATTAAGCTTATGTTTACAAAGGGCCGGTTCTACAACGCAATAGTATGACCTGTTTCTCTTTCAATAATTCAGTTCTAGAGCACTGCTAACAGTTTTTGTAGATGATTACGCCGGAGTCTTTGAATATCAAAGAGAGCACCAACACAGCCGTTGAGTCAAATGACTTACGACACTTCATGCAGTCATTTATGGCTTTGCTGGATCCGTGATACACACCATTGGACGCACTAGAAGGTGATAGAAATGCAAATTAATTTAATGTATCGTTACAAGATGTATGCTTAATGCTCCTTCGAGTTCATGTGCACTCTCTTAGAGTCGTCCATGGAGTTTCTGCGTCCCCATCCAGTTGGTTGGCGCCTGCGAAAACCGAGTCAGAATTTTGTAGAAAAAGGAGCAACATGCAAATTTCATACCTTAAGAATGCACCAACCGCCCCTAAGTAGCCTTCATGGCGTAAGAAATATGGTTTCTTCTCTCCATTCGACCAAAAATTGGTGGCATAGGACAGGGCATTCATGGTTTGTGGATGACCTGGTGATGTCAGCATGATCATTATTCAATCTCAAAATAAGAAGGCGTACCTACCTCTAATGAAGGAACCGCCAAAATAAATGTGTTCCAAATTATATCTTTGAGCTTGCAAATAGGCAATTTGTCCGATGTTATTACTGACGGCATACAGCAAGCTTAGACTGATGTCTTCTGCTCGGAATCGCGCAGGACTAGGATCGCCATCTTCTGCTTCATGCTCGGTAGAAATCTCGATGTTTTTTCCCGTCGAATCACTTATTTGAACGCCGTCATTGGACTCGAGTCGCTTTTTAAATACTTTGCCAAAACTGCTTGCGATAGTTGTTGCCTTCAGTCCTATTCTGCCGTAATCTGATCCGTATATATCTCCAACCAACATATCGACGTTGGTATTATCGCCCCGTGACGTCATTTCTAACATTTCTTCAAATAATTAGCATGTCATATGGTCGTTAGAATCCCAATTCAAGTAGGTTACCATCGAATGACTTTGCTCCGGTAAGCAAAGACAACAAGCCCCACAGGGTGCCACCGCCCAACTAAAACGGGTTAATAAGCTGATAACAATTGAGTAATGAAGGCTACTCACCGACGAGCCTCCAATGCGCTTGAATTGCCGCGGACCGGACACCATTATCATGCTGACACCTGATCCGATATTCACGAGCTGCTCGTAATATTAGCGGATTTTCTGGCTTTTAATGTGAACTATTTTCGATAATACACCCACATACCAGGTAGGGGTATATGTCGGCCTTTGCATCAACAAAGACCATGGGATTCTGTTCGCTGTATGTAAAGACTTCGTCTGGGATTTCTGTAATAAAAAAGTCGAGACCTGCGGTTCAAAATTAACTCACACCCGACACCATAGTCTGTCGATGGCGGCATACCAACTATGAGACACTCCATTTCGTCCTCACGCCAGACCTCAACGCCTAAATCCTTGTGCATTCGGTCGTAGAACTTGTATGCGCCGCCGCCTGTTGCCATTACGTATATGTTGTTTGCACCATTTCCGGTGGGACTCTCGTCTTCTGATATTGACCGTCGTCTCGCAGATATCAGCTCTGCTAAAAACGATATAAGCTCGTCTATATTTTCGGTTTCGAACATTGAGAAATTGATTCTGCCACCGGCTTTGTCGTGGTCGCGTGTGAAATACACGACTTTTGCTAAAGACCCGCCAATCTGCAAACGAAGCGAGAAGTTAGATAGACGCGCCCAAATGCAAAAAAAAAAAGTAGCGCTGTCGATAAGCAGCAAAAACCACGTACGTCGACGGCTACATGTGAAACGTCTGCTGTGTGGTACGGAAGTACGATGTCCCGGTTGTGCGTTTTGTTGCCAGCGCCATTAATATTGGCGTTGTTGGCAGGCAGACCGACAACGGGGGTGGAAGACACTGGCTCGTCATCAACAATAAACGCTCCTTCCACATTGATGCGGATTGAGCCCGGATATGGGATGCGACGTGGAGAGGGCATAATATTTGGCCGAGCCAAGGTAGCGTGCGCAAAGTGGCAGTACGGATAAGGACTTTCAAAGAGAATCTAGCACGACGTCGGGCCGCACGCCACAAAATATATTCCAAAGGACAAAGGGCAGGATATAACGGCCACGGCCAGGAAAGACGGGGACGAACGGAGGAGGCGAAAGAGATGATTGAGATTGAATAAGCCTGCCGGTGGAAGCGTCGGTAGGACTCCTCCGCATCGCTGGGACCGACAACCGGTCGCAGTATTCTGGGGCTGACTCCTGAATTGTTTATGCGGGTCTAGCACCAACATTGCCCGCAGTTGCAGCACCAGAACAGCCTTGCCTTCGACTTCCCCGCGGCTCGTCGGTTTTTTCGGGCGGGACGTTTTCTGCGGCGCGGCCCTGAGCACGGCTCCTTAATCGTCCCCCACAACCTTGTTTGCAGTCGGTCGCCTGTCTGGTCTTGTGCTGGGTCGCACACAACTGCATACCACGTTCCGTCTATCTGTCTTCGTTACGTCACGGGCCGCTTCCCATCTGCAGCGATGGATGCAGCAGCAGCAGCTGCTCCTGCTCCTGCTCCTCCTGCTCCTGCTCCTCCTCCTCCTCCTGCTACTGCTCCTGCAGCATCGTCGGCAGAAGTTCCCCCAAGTCCGACATACGCTTTTCCTCTCGTTCGCTCAATACTTGGCTATGACAAACAGACGGTCTCCCTCCTCGGCGTCCTGAGTCGCGCCCTGGGCTCAGCCGGCATACGTGCCGCAACTCTGACGCCCAGGGAGTTTGCAGTCCTTAGACAAGTGCAGGGCTTCATCATTTCGCTCAACCTCCGGGCCCTCGATTATTGCCGTACACTATGGATTGGAGTTACGGATGTTGGGTCGAACCCCATCACGAATGGCGTCACGGAGCCCTTTTTCAGGATGCTCTGCGTTTTTTTTACTGAGCGCGCCTGGCGGAGCTGGCAAGCTATTCCAAATTACCCCCGGACTGCTCCCACTGGCAGTGTGGAGGGCAGTACAGGCACGGCTGGTGAAGATTCAATACTGGAGAAGTCTAAGGATATTAGCCGGGATCATGTCGAGACAGTCAACTCCCCAAGCAACAAAATATCTCCCGGCAGTGAAGCTGTGGAGCAAAAGTCGCAGCCGCAGAAAGCTCAAGAAATACAAGTGCAAGGCCCAACGCAGCTGATCTCGGCCGTTGCTACTGAGTCCCAGCCATCAGCCTCGACGCCGACGCAATCAGCATCTGCAGTTGCAGTCACGCGTCAGCTGGCCGGACCAGACTCCTCGTCGACAGTGGTCGTTCCACAACCGAGTGAGAATTTGCAAGTACAGGACCAGGTCCAAGCACACCTGATAACGACTGTGGTCCTTTCGTCGCCGATACCATCTCCGAAGCAGATACATCCAGCGCCTGATGTAGCTGCAATTACGCCCCAGTCGGCCGCCCCGGCGCTGGCATCGCCATCGGTTATGCCAGAGCCGGCTCAGAACTCGAGCCTCCAAGTTCAGGTTCAAGAACAAACCATACCAGCCGTCTCCATTACTCCGCAAATGTCGTCCCAAGAGGCAGTTCAACCAGCAGCTAGCACAGCTGCAATCACTCCGCCACAGATTAGTCCAGATTCTTCCTCAGTTTCGGTCCTTCCACAGCCCACTCAGAATAAGAAAGCCCAGGTCCAAGGTCCCGCGGTGTCCGACGCACTCATTTTGTCTCAGACGCCAGCTCAAGCGCGGATTCGTCCCACGCCTGCGTTGGTGCCGGCCCAAGTTGCGTCGAGTCCGGTCGCCCCACAGCCTAGCCTAAATGCTCATCGCAAGTGCGTACACTTCGAATGGGACTCTTTTGTATCATATAACAGTACTGGCGCTAATAGTAATCGCAGGTCCTCTGAGAGCGTTTCTTCCGGAAACGTGAGTCCGGCCGACGTTTTCTCGGCATCGAAAGGCAAGCGGAAACGATCAATGGAAGGCGACATGCTTCGACAAATAGAAAGTGAAAAGTTTCGGCAAGAAGAACAATTTCGAGAGAAAGTAATGTTTGAAGAACAGCAACGATTGCTCTCATTAGCCGAAGTGCAACTGCAGGAACGGCGGAGTCGTGATCAGCAGCAGTTGTTAATCGAGGCGCAACGGAAGTTAATAGAAGATCAAGACCAGGCCCGGAAGCAAGCAGCGCTTGTACTTAAACTACAAGAGCAGCAAAGATTAGCCACTGCTAGTCCGAATGCGATCGATGAGCGACAGATAGCAGTGTCTAGGCAGCAGGTCATAGAGAACGAATTGGAAAGAATGCACAGCGACATGGGAAGAGTACGGCAAGCACAGCTCGAAGAACAACAGCAACAAAAGTGGCTCGCCGAACGACAAGCAGAATTGCAAGCGCAAGAAGAGCAGGCTGCTCGCGACAGGGAGTCCGCTGTCATGGCTGCCAGGCTGCATGAGATCCAAGAGATGGAGGAACGGGACAGGCTACTCGGGCAACTTGCTCAGGAGAAAGAACGAGAAGAAATGTGGCAGAAAGAACGGGCAAGACAGACTCAAATGGAATGGCAAGCACTGCAGACCGAGAGGCTTACACTTCAAGCGCGTCTAGCAGCGTCCCACATAGAACTACTCCAAGGTGGCAGTGTGCTGAATTCGCCAACGCCAGAATCTGCAACCCAGCGGCGATTGACAGTATCTCAAGAGAATTCGGTTACTCCGCAAACAAGCTCTCTTTCCATGCCTATCGTTCAAGGGCGCTCTCTCGGTCCGAATCTGTCGTCGCCTCAATCGAATCTGTCATCACCTCAACTCGCCATGGTACGAAGTATCTCAGTTAATGGTATTAACACACCGATGTATCCCGACGGCCAACTGGTTTCTCCGATATACAACTCTCCCATAATTTCGCCAGGCGCTGCATACCCGCAACCCGAGCAACAGACGATGCAATTGCCGCTACAGGTACAGCAGCATGTTGGACCAGGACAGCAGTTTTCTCCGCAATTACAACAGCAATCACCCCTAAATCCGCAGCAAATACTTGCACAAGCGGAACTACGAGAATATCAGTCGCGGCAACAGTTGCAACAACAGCAACAGCAGCAACTACAACAGCAGCTGCAATGGCACCAATTACAACAGCAGCAGCAGCAACCGCAGCAACCGCAGCAGCAGCAGCGACCACAGCTCCAGCAACAGCAGCAACCGCAGCAACCGCAGCAACGACTACAGCTCCAGCAGCCACAGCAACCGCAGCAGCAGCAACGACCACAATTCCAGCAACAGCAGCAAGCGCAGCAGCAGCAACGACCACAGCTCCAGCAACAGCAGCAACCGCAGCAACCGCAGCAACGACCACAGCTCCAGCAACCACAGCAACCGCAGCAGCAGCAACGACCACAACTCCAGCAACAGCAGCAAGCGCAGCAGCAGCAACGACCACAGCTCCAGCAACAGCAGCAACCGCAGCAACCGCAGCAACGGCCACAGCTCCCACAACCACAGCAACCGCAGCAACAGCAACGACCACAGCAACCGCAGCAACAGCAACGACCACAGCTCCAGCAACAGCAGCAACCGCAGCAACCGCAGCAAAGCCAGCAACAAAGAAAACGACAGCAGCCCCAGCAAAAGGCGGCACCGCGACCACAGCAGCAAAGACCAGTGTCTCAATCCCTAGTGCAGTCTTCCACGCCCTCCACACAATCGAAACTTACGGGTCTCGACACTCCCGATCTGAACGCAATTGGCGTTCCTCCTTCTTTGCTGACTCCAGACGCAGGAGTAAAGAAAGGTGCATTAGCGTTCATATATCCCATATGGAGAAAGGTTATTCCACTATCGCCTCAGCATCCGCTGGCAAGCACGGAGTTCGATATTTCTACGGATGTTGCAGCGAAGTTCCTCTTCTCGTTCCCGTACGAATACGGCAAATATATGGTAAATGTTCGAGCGTATCTGAACAACGCAGATCAGACCGTGACATGGACGGATATGTCTATTAGGTTAAACGAGTCAACTTTTGTGACCAAGCCATCCGCATCAAAGCATGATCGGCCAGTGATTGTGACGGGTCTCGTTCGCGCAGGGCGGAATCAGATGGACATTCAGGTTGTTCGATGGAGCGAGGGCTTTAACGGGAAGCCTTATAGCCTTGCCGTGGAAATATGCCCCATCGTGGACAGAAAGCAAATAGTACGGGAAGTGCTTCCTCACACGATTGACATTGATTCGGCGAAGGGACAAATTCTCAAGTTGATCACGCCTGCAAATGGGGCAGCTGGAATCGACGACGAAATTCAATGCATAAGTGAATATTACAATTTGGTTTTGACCTGTCCAATGTCGATGCAGCGGATGAAGTTGCCTGTGAAATCTGTGCATTGCAAGCATCCTACTTGCTTTGACCTGTATAATTTCTTGGAGGTTGCCCGGACATCTTGGCGGTGTCCTATATGCTTAGCTTCATGCATCCCGCCTGATTTACGAGTGGATCAGTTTGTGAAGTGGTTACTGGAGCACACGGCGCCAAATGTGAGAAGCGTATATATCTTTCCTAGTGAAAAATGGAGGGTTGGTGATACTGATTAATTTGCTTTGCGTCGCTATAATGATATGATTATTACGAAGGTATTTTTTTAGCCAATGCTCTTTTAAGAGGTGACGCAGGATGTACTTATATATGTAGTTTCACAATTAATTTACTGGTTAGCTGTGGTTATCACGAACAACACGACCATTTGATTCGAGTTTTCATCAACCAAACTTGTTCAGGGGGCATTTTTTAAGCAGGGTAAGCTCGCGTGGTGTAATGAAAACAAAAAGGTCCTAGGCACTATCCGCTGTAGCTGAATCGAATGCCTGCGGAGGATCATGTTCAATTTCTCGTCAACCCCAAAGAACACTGGCGACTCGGCGCCGATATTCACGCCGTCATCGGGTGGCCAGCGACCAATATTTGCTATGCCGACTAGTAGTAGTACTTCGGCCCAGAATGAGACGCTAAGTACGCGTTTTGATACAGATGCCGCGACGACGGGCAGGAGTGAGGCAAATCCGTTTTTGTTTGGCGCTCCACCAGTAAGCAATGTCATTAAAGACGATCAACACATTGACGTGGACGATGATGATGAGGAACCAGAAGAGGAAGACTCAAAGTTTGATGATGAAAGCGACAACGAAGACTTTGTTCATCAAATACCTGACGCACCGATTGCGCACGGGGGCTTGGAAACCTGGAAGCAGAGAAATCGAACGCTTAAATACATCATGTCTCCACTGTTCGACGAAGGTGTCGCATGGATCGATAGCAAAGGTGGCACGGAGGCCGGGTTTCCTACGGTTTCTGTTTTGGACGAGGAACTGAAAGTCTATCCGTGTGCTCGTCCGTACAATATCGGATCAGATAATTATGATGCTGTAAGCTTTTTCATGGGTACTAGTTTGCTTACCAGAGTTCTGACATGTTTGTCATACAGTTCGTATCGGAGGCATTCCAGTTCTTCAAGGATCTATCTACTGTCGATACCAACCTGGGACGGCAATTCGACCACGAAGACAGTATCCTGCCCCGATATGCAACGAAGTTTCTGCAGATAGTTGATTCATGGAGACGACGAATCAACGACGAGCAATTAGATGCCGCGTATAGCGTTTGTTCATGTATGTTTGCTGCGTTCTTCTCTGAGCCCGACGTCATGAGAGCGGAAGCCTTGATGTCATGGCTCAACAAAGATGATCCACGACCTACCTCTGAGGAGACATCCGAAGTAATGAGAAGTCGCACGCCCGCGGATGAGCCGGGATTTTGGGATTTTATTTTCAAGATGGCTTTGCGAGGGCTCTTTCTGCAGTGTTCGAATTGTCTGCGAGAAGCTGGGTTCTCCGGACTTGACGTGTCGTCACAGCAGGTACTGCAGCTTGCAGTCGAGGTTCTGGAGGCAGCACCGAAGGGCACGAAAGCATTTTCGGATTTTAGATCGTGGAGATCGCGCGCGATCAGCTTGGGTGACGTTGCCGCTCGACTGCCTGATGCGCGACTGCGACGAGGACTAACAACGGTATCAAATATACTGCGCGGAGACTCAGATACAATTCTCGCGTTATCGGAGAGCTGGCAAGAAGCTACCGCATCACTTTTTTTATTGCATGATCCATCTCCACCACGGTTAACTGAATACTTTGATAAGGCGACCAAAGTCTTCCCTGTCGACACGACGGTTTACACGGAAGTGGGATGCGCGGCTGTGATTTCGTCCGACATTGCAAAGGCCCTGACGATTATGGCACAACTCGACTTTTGCGTGGCAGCTCACCTTGGCGACTTCTGCGACCGGCAGAGGATGCTGGACGACTTTTACAATGTCGATACACTTGGTCTGCCGTCCTTCCGAGACTACTTGTTCTTGCGACATGGAGAAACCTGCTGCATGAGACCCGGATTATGGTTCATCGGGGTGGCGTATTTACAGGACATAGATGCCGAAGAAGGACATGCTATTATCAAACAGGTAGGTTTGGTCTCGCTCAATACTGGCACTGGTTGCTAACATTGTTAAAGTCAATCTCCCATGTGTATCTTGACAACGAAGAAACTCTAGCGAGCCTAATAGAAGTATGCAAAGAGCTAAAGTTTCACGAAGAACGAGGGCATATTATTACAGTGAGCATTACTATTGGCTATTAATATGAACGTCAGATAGGAGCTAACGTGGTCAATAGGCTTGGAGTAAACTTCAGCTGGCACGGAATCAAGTTGGCAGCGCGTTACAATGGCTGAACGAAATAGGCAGTTCTCTGGAAATCCGGACAACGGTCTGGAATTTACTGGAGAACAGCTTGCTGTATGGTATGATATTCGTACCCGATAGTGTTACTACTGGTGTTTTTGTTGCTAACATGGAGTTAGGGCTGTCTATGCCTGACGCTATCTTGGGAAATTTCCTTTCGTCTCCGCAGTTATGTCCGGACGTCATTCGCGAATTCATCGCACCGTACGCGATATACTACACTTACAAGACGCAGCTGGCGGACGCCAACTTCGAGGAGGCTGCGCGAAACCTTGCATCATTGATTCAGTTCCCGTATCTGCCTGGAAAATTCTTTGCCGTGCTGCTGGGAGAATTGCTTGTCTTCTTAGACCGGCGGCAGCCACGACAACTGGCCGCAGCGGAATTGAGCGGCGTGTTGACGTCGCTGTATCGGTGGGAGAAAGACGCGGCAAAGTATAGGGCCGGCATAGCCTTTTTGGAGAGCGCGCTGTCGGTATCGCGGTCGGGCACGGGTGTATCTCTTGCGGCGGATGATTGGCGCCTGGAGTATCCGACCGCGACGGCAGGCGAAATTCTGGCTGTGGTCCGTAAGAAACTTGTGAAGGAAATGTCGCGGGCGTATCTAGAGGACTAAGCTTAGAAGTTGGGTGGGTGGCTGAGAAAAGGTTAATAGAGTGTACAGTGGCTGTTCGCGTGGCGCGCCACTTGCGGCTCAGGGCGGTTAGCGCATGAAAATTAATTTAATACGCAGTCTTTGTTCAGTTGTGCGCCGGTCGCCTCCGCTCCGCAGTGGCCATCCTCACCGCTCCCCCAAAGGAAAAATTCTTCTTCATTCGCTTTTTTCTCTCGCTAAGTCTCTCGTTAGCTTTTGTATAGCATCTCTGTTCTCACAAATGTCGGAAATATCTCGTCACGCAGCAAATGCCTGCATCTATGCGACTTATGCCGCGTTCCTGTAAGTATAATGTTGCGGCGAGTTTGTGACCACTTGACGTTGACGTTCTTCTACCTTGCAGAGTCCTAGGACTATACGTTGCGTGGAGATTCAGAAAATCCAAGGAGTTCCTTGCGTCTCTGCGGAGTCAGCCTCGTACGTTTATGCTTGGTTTTGCTTCTGTGTTGTTCTGCGTCGGCCAAGACTCCGTCTAACCTCACTGGCTGCAGCGATTCCATTGGCTTTCAACTTCCTTGCTGCCGGTAAGTCTCTCTTCTTGGGCCCTTTATATTACATTTTGGCAGCCAGTGATGGCTGGCTTTTTGCATTTCGTGCGCATGTCGTTGTCCTCACGTAGAGGTTCTCTTGGTTCGACATTCTCATAATACCCGCTGCAATGGTTCACGAACAAGAGAATATGACGTTGCAAAACTACATGTCTTTTGAGGTCATTTGGAATTTTTCAGAAATATGTGGTGAATGCTCAGCGGCAGAAGTGGATTTTGGCAACTTCAAGTTTGTCTACGAATCGTACGTATTTGTTGCAGGTTTTTCTGATTTGAGTATTGGAAGATCTTCCTTGCTTATTTGTCTTGAAACTAACTCTAGTTCTTGAGTAGTGCCGTTGGATAGTAGCTTCTATTGTGCTGATAGTTTCATGTAAAACTGATCTTCCGCTGCATTTTGCAGCGGAAACGTGGCCACTACGGGTGCTTGCTCTGTTTATTTGATTGGATTCTTCTCTGATGGGAAGACGCCATTGGATATGAAAGAGCAGGCTGAGATTATTACCGTTAGAACTCGACCAAGTTAACACTTGCGTGAGGAACGTGCTGCCGCGTCTCGTAAAAATAGCGTCTTGCTACTGCATTTTTTTTTTTACTTTTCTCTTTCTCGTCGTTCTTGATTTCTAACCGGAGATGGTATTCTTTTCTGTTGAAAAGCCATGGGATGCGGCATTCTGTTGACTTATCCGCAAATTGGAATTGTCGCCGGTGTTCAGGGTGTGCTCGTGTATGCCCTCAGCTCTTCTTTGCCGATCATGCTGTTTGCGTTTGTTGGCCCGCTCGTGAGGAAAAGTTGTCCCGAGGGGTTTGTCTTGACCGAATGGGTCTTTCAACGATTCGGATATATTGCCGGGATATATTTGGGTATTCTCACAATCCTGACCATGGTACGGGAATTTCTCTTCAGGTGTTTATTATTCAGAAGAAGCAGTGCTAACAGTGACAAAGTTTTTGTACATGGTGTCTGAATTGACATCGATCCAGACAGTTGTGAGCTTACTGACTGGGACGAATAGTCTGGTGGTGGTCATCATAGAATGCGTGGTGACCACGATATACACTACTTTTGGCGGCTTCCACACTTCGTTTTTCACGGATAACATTCAGGGAATCATGATGACGCTGTTGCTCGTGGTCGTCTCTATCGCGATGGGCACAAACATCACCATCGACCGGTCTGTGATTCACGAGTCTGGACTGCTGCTTGGCAGCAAAGTCGGATGGCAGCTCGTGTACATTCTCCCGGTCGCGATCGCGTCCAACGACTGTTTCCTTTCCGGGTTCTGGTTGCGCACTTTTGCGTCTCGGAATGACAAGGAGCTCTTTATCGCGTGTGGAATCGCCACGTTCGTCTTGTTTGTGTATCTCACCCTTACCGGGTTTACCGGAATCATTGCCGTGTGGTCGAATATCTATGTTCCCGCGGACGACCCCACGGGCGAGAACTCCGCGCTCGCGTTCTTTTTGATTCTGGAGCAGATGCCCGCGTGGGTCATCGGCTTCGTTCTCGTCTTCGCCGTCGCGCTCTCGACCGCCGTTCTCGACAGCCTGCAGTCCGCGATGGTGTCGTCCGTCTCGAACGACATCTTCCGCAACCGGCTGCCGACGCTGTACGTGCGCGTGCTCGTCGTGCTCGTCATGGTCCCCGCCGTCGTCGTCGCGCTCGAGTCGCCGAACGTGCTCGAGATCTTCCTCATCGCGGACCTCATCTCCGCGGCGGTCATGCCGAGCATCCTGCTCGGCCTCTGGGGCCGCATGTACTTCCTCAACGGCTTCGACATTATCGTGTCCGGCCTCGGCGGCGTGCTCACGACGTTCCTGTTCGGCCTCGTGTACTACGACGGCGACGTGCAGAGCGCGGGCGGCATCCTGCTGCTCAAGAACGGCATCTACTCCGGCGACTGGAGCGGCTTCGGCGCGTTCGTCGCCGCGCCCGTCGGCGCGGTCCTGTGGCTCGCCGGCGCGGTCCTCGTCCGGATTCCGTACACGTACTTCACGCAGGGCCGCGTGACCGTGTTTGAGGAGAAGCAGTCCGTGCCGGCGCGGGAGCTCGTCGACGTGCCGCCGGCGGCGGCGTTCGGCGAAAGCGTGGACGCGGAGAGTTTGTTGTCGATGTCGAAGTAGGTCTCAGTTGGAGGTGGACACCGGTGGATTCGCTTTGGTCAGAGTGGGAGCGAGTAATACAAAAAAGTAGAAGCGAAGGAAGCAGCGTTTTGGATTTATCAAGAGTAAAGAAAATATACAACGGTGGAATTCACACCAACTGGATTTACCTATCCCTCTGTTTTCGGCATTAGTTATCCCCGAGCTCACCAAAATTACAAACTAATACAAAAAAGCTTTGCGCGCTGTCGCGACTGCCAACCAAAGGCCCGCGTCCTGGTTCTTGTGGTCTTCTATCCATCGATCCAATTCTCAAAACCGATTTTTTTAAAAAAAACAACAACGACCGTACTCGTATCGCAACAACTCAGGCACCTGTATCGAGCCCGAGAAAATAAAAATAATTGACGCATAAGACAAAAAAAGTTAACTCCTTTCATAGCTTGTCGTTTACGAGAAAACCCGTCCCCCCCAAAAAAAAAACATAATTTAGTTGCTCAAGCAACGGACGGCGACCGCGTCAGCGGGACGACGACAGAAAACGTGTCGCCGTTGGTATTGCGCTGGAGCTTTTTGGCAGCCGTGAGCCATGCAAAGAACAAGATCTGTTTCAACTGCAGCACGTCCTCTTTCTTCTTCACGCGGGCCAGCGCGCGCGTTTCCTGTAAGAGTGTAAGGCACCTGCTTAGGTTTTCTGGATAATTGACGATCAGCTTTCAATTCTCATTACCGGTCCAGGGAACGGCTGTCTCAAAGACAGGAGAACAAAACAGTAGCGTACCTGGTGAAACAAAGTCGATGGCAGCCTTCACGCATGAGGAGATGTTGCACACTTGGTGTGCGCAGCCTGCGGGGATGAACACCGCGTCGCCCGGCTTTTGCCAGATGCGGTACGGCACGACGCCATACCGCTCGCGGAGTAGGCTGAGCTCGGGGTCTGTGAGGTAGAAGATCTGCCGGTGGATCGGGTCGTCTGTCGAGTAAGGCACGGTTCCAGTTGCTGCTGCTGTCGTAGTCGCCGCCGCGCCGAAGCCGTCCTGCGCCAATGACGACGGCGACACCGGCGGCGGCGGGAACGTGGCGACGGCGGCGGCCACCGGCGACGTACTCTGGTGGCGCGTCGAGGACGACGCGCCGGACGCGGACTTTGCTCTCTCGCGTTTCGCGAACGGGTTGTTGTACGTCACGGGGTCCTCGCTCTCGCGCTCGAGAATGAACTTGCGCAGGTTGGCGGAGTCCTCCGCCTTGAAGATGTCCCAGACCGCGCCGATCACGGGCAGCTGGGCGGCGGCGTCGCCGGCGGCCACGCCCGGCACGTTGGCCAGGGACGCCGGGTTGCCGTTCGGGAGCGCGAACGTCATGATGTTGACTGCGTCCGTGACGTCGAGGTGGAGCGTCGTCGTGCCGCTGCCGTGGACCTCGTGCGAGGACGCGTAGGCGTTGTACATCTTCGGGCCCAGGTCGGGCGAGTTGTACTCCTTCGGGAACACGGACGCGAGGTTGAGCGGCCCGTTGCGGTGCGTGCACTCGGCGAACGGCAGCGCGCGCTCAAAGTCCTCAAACAGGTCCGGAAAGAGGTCCTTGAAGTCGCCGTTGGTCGGCCAGTCCTTCAGCCGCAAGCTGGCTGGCATGCCTTTGTGGGTCGCGCTGGCAAAGCCCGCAAAGAACTCAAACACGGTCGAGTCAATGAAGTCGCCGTGTTGGTCTAGCAGGGTGCACGTGTCGCGACCGGACCGGCGCATGAAGCCCTCGGGTGACCAGTCGCTGATGAGGCGACGGCCGACGCCGTGGACCACGAGAGGGGTGCCTTGCTGCCAGCGCTCGCGGAACTCGTCCGTCGAGAGCTGGCCGTCTTCGTAAGAGTCAATGACTCGCCCGGTGGAAGGCAGCTCCGCGATGGATGCGGCCGCGGTGGCAGCGGCGGCGGCGGCGTCGGCACGATCGGCATCGGCCTTTATGGCACGGCCGTCGACACGCAGCGCAACCGCGGCGCGCAGCTTGTCCAGCTCGGACGGCAGAAACCGCGAGACGGGGATCAGGCAGTCGAGCGAGTGCCTGTTGCCGTACGCGCAGAACTCGAACGAGAACCGCAAGGACGTCCGCACGAGCTTGCTGCCCTTGTCCTCCTCGGGCAGCGCGAGCCAGTCGCTGCGGCAGTCCGCGCACATCTCGAGCCCGCAGAAGTAGCACATGTACCTGCCCGCGAACAAGGACGTGCTGCAGATGTCGCACAGCGACCGGTAGCCCTCGCCGTCCTTGTGGATGATCCGCAGGAGGTTGTCGTGCGCCGTGCCGTCGGCCTCGAGCTCGAGCTCCTGGTCGAGCACGGCGAGGAACGGCAGCGCGACGCGGTCGGCCACGTACGCCATCTCTTTCGCGTCGGCCTTGGTCCGGACGGACAGCGCGACCGATTTCGTCGGCCCGCTGTGGCCGCTGTCGACCTTGCTGTCCAGGAACGCGTACTCGGGGTCTTCTTTCGAGTACGTCGTGCCGGACACGTCCTCCTTGAACGCGCGCACGCCGATGAAGCGGCACGCGCCGACGCCGGACTTGCGCCTCGTGCAGGCGCGGCAGCGGCGGATGCAGACGTTCATGGACTGGCAATTCTTCATCTGCAGGAACGTGTACTCGTCGCTGGCAGGATTGACCACGACCGGCTTGTCGTTCGCGAACGGCGGCCGCAGCTGCGACGGCCGCGGCCGCCGGACGCCGGCGGGCTGGTCGGCGCGTGAGCGCCGGCGCTTCTTGCTGCCCTTGCGCTGCGCATCGGCGGCGGCGTTGTCGGACTCGTCGTCTTCGTCGCCCGAGAAGTCGGCGTAGGACGCGACGGCCGCGCGGGACGCGCGGGGAGGGAGGATGTCTCCGCGGGGCACGAGGATGGCGGACGGCGGGATGGACGGTTGGAACGACGGCGCGGCGGCGGCCTGGAAGAGGGACGACGCGTATGGCTGCGCCAGCTGCTGCTGCTGTAGTTGATGCTGATGCAGCAGCTGTTGTTGCTGCAGCAGCTGCTGCTGCTCCGAGGTCATGGAGAGTTGCACCGGATGCTGTTGGTACTGGAACGCAGACGCAGCAGGGTCGGCAATGAAGATCGTGTCCTCGGGCCGCACAAACTCGGCCGCGGTCGGGGCCAGCGGGTGGTTGGGTGATTCGTACAGCGGCTCGTATTCGTATGCCGCGCCGTAGAACGCGGCGGACGCGCTGCGGTTTGGATGGTACGGGTGCGACATTCCGGGGCGATGGAATGCTTTCCGTGGCACTTGCGAATGGGATACGGCTCTCGGGTGAGAAGATCAGGCCATCTAGACTGGGCTGGGGAGTGTGGACTGACGAAACAAAAAAACACAATGCGTGGATTAACTACGTCATCCTCAGCAATGTCCCATACCCTCAAAACAAAAAATCACCTTCCCTAAACAACAACAAAAAAATAAAGCCACATCATGCATTTCCTCCTATGCGATCCCATATACTCGCTTCGCCAGTAAATAGCACGCGATCCCAAACAGAACCAGGCCCATCGTGATTGAGTAGAACCACGCCAGGCCGGGCTGATCTTGGCCGGGCACGAGCACGTTCATGCCCCACAGGCCCGTGATGATGTTCATCGGCAGCACGATCGTACCGAGGATCGTCAGCCGGCCGAGCACGTCGTTCGTCTCGTTGTTCACGCGCGTCATCTCGATGTTGATCTGCGCCAGGTAGTTCGAGTGGCTGCGGGCGAGCAGCTTTTCGTAGTGCGTCAGGTTCTGCACCATCGTGATGATGTGGTCCTGGATGTCGCCGAGATAGAGCCCGATCTCGCTCCGCGGCGCGACCTCCCACTGCTCGTTGCAGCGCTTCGCGAAGCCCTTGATCACGTCGGCCTTGTAGCCCAGCAGCCGCATGATGCTCATCACCTGCTTGCGGCACTCGCCGATCCGCCGCAGCATGTCGCCCCGGTTCTTGACGTCGTAGCCCTTCGCGGTCTTGTTGCTGAACAGGCTGGACGTGTCCGATCCCGCGGTCGCGCGCCGCGTCTTCAGCCGATGCAGGTCGGCGAAGCCTCCTCCCTCGCCATCCGACGCGGACCCGTCGTCGCCGTCGTCATCCTCGCCGCCGCCGTCGCCGTAGCGGTCGCCGTCGTCGAGCTCGCCCGAGTGCATCTCGAGAATCTCCGTGTCGATGTCGTGCACCTCGTCCTCTATGTCGTGGATCAGCGGCGCGAAGGCGTCCGTCACGTTGTCGATGATGGCGTACGAGATCCAGTCCGCCGACACGGTCACGTAGTCCCTCAGCTGCCTGATGCGCCTGCGCACGTTGGCTGGATGCGGCGTCGGTCTGAAATGGAAGCTCAGCACGCCGTCTCTAAACACGACGATGTACATGTTCACCGGCACGAGGTCTCCCTTGCGGCCAAAACTGCTGCGCTTCGAACGTTGCTGCTGCTGACGCGACCGCTTTTGCGGGACGTGGGGCTCGATCTCAAAGGAGCGGAAGCACACGAGATAGTATGTCCGGAAAAGCTCAACCTTCTCCCTGGTCTCCTCCATGCAGATGTCCTCCGTAGTCAGGGGGTGGATCCCGAAGGCCTTGCTGACGACCTTCATCTCGGCGTCCGTGGGGTTCATGATGTCGAGCCAGAACGGATACGGCCTGTCGACGGGGCTCTCGATCGCGCCCATGTAGCTCGACGGCGCCCGCGGCGTCGGCTGGCGCTGCTGCTGCGACGCCGGCGCGGGCGGCGCGGACTGCGGCCGGGGTATGCTCTCGGCAGAGCCGAGAGTGTTGTTGCTCGCGGGCGTCCGCGTCGGCTTCTCGTCGGCGGCCTCGTCGTTTGTATTGTTGACCGAGCCGGCCGAAGATCCGGGGACGACGACGTCAGGGCTCGACGGGAACAGCTCCGAGAATGCGAGGCCCTGGCCGAGCAGGCCCGAGATCGACTCCGCGTGTATGGTCTTTTCTAGATCCTCGCGGAAATACGTGAATCGGTACGGATACCCTCTCTCGGCAGCCCGGGACGGCCCGCGCGAGGGCTCTCGGCCGCCGCCGCTGCCTCCGCCGGCGCGGCGGCGGTGGCGGAACTGCGCCGAGTTGTCCTCGAGATAGTACGACGGGCCCGCGTTTCTCAGCCGCGGTCGTCCGTCCACGAGATGCATCTGGCCGTCGCCAGTCGCGGCGGCCGTGGCGGCGGCGGCCGCAACGGCAGCCTGTTCCGAGCTGGCCCATTCCTGCAGGGCGGACACGTCCGGCCAGAGCCGCGGCAGGGACGTCGCTTCGATGCCAAAGTCCTCGGGCTCGAGCGGCACGCACACGTCGTCGAGCGAGGATGCGATGGAGTGCATGCGGGAGTGCGACGCGCCGGAGTCGTCGTAGGGCCGGAGGATGTGCGAGGACGACGAGGCTGCGTCGTCAAAGTCGCCCTCGATCAGATTAGTGGCCGCCCTGGCTGCGTTCGCGGGAGGCTCGGCCATGTCGATCAGGTATGCCTCTGCCTCGCGCTGGAGAAACCTGTCGTGCTCGCGGGCGATGCTGTCCGGCGCGCGGCGACTTGCGCGCTGCGGTGGCCGCGCGCTCCGCGCCAGCAGCGGCGTGCTCTCCGGCGACGACTCGGACCCGCTGTCGAAGCCTCCTGCGGCGTCCGCCGCGGCATTGCCGCCGCTCTCGGCGCCGTCGTCCCGGATGCTGCCGCGCCTGTCGTCCGTGGGCGAGGTCGCCGTCAGCGAGTCGCGCCGCCTGCGACGCCGGCGCGCAGGCGGGAACGACACGGCGGGGTACGCCCTGTGGTCCAGCAGGGTCGAGGACGCGACGGACGCCGCGGACGTGCTTAGCTGGATCGCGCCCGGGCCTGTGCCGGCGTGGCCGGGGACCGGGACCGGCTGTGGAATCATGGACTGTGTGGCCGATGGCGGCGGCGCGATGAGCACGCTGGGGGGAATGACCTCTGCTTCGAAGATCGACCGCCGCCGTGGCCTGGATGCTGCGTCCTGATGCTGCATCGGAACGGTGGTCGCTGGATCCCGTGCACGAAGCTGTTGCGTGCGAGTCGAGTGCTTATAAAGTACGAACTTATCGCCGCTATCGAGGGCCGAAAAAATTGGAATGGCGCAGGACGCCAAATCCAAACAATTCTCCCACGCACGTTCCTCACACTAAGCAGCGCCGCACCCTACGTGTTCTAATTGTCCGTTCAATGTGCGGGCATGTAATCATTGTATTCTACAAAATTTATTAGAGAACATTCCTCCACTTTATCCTCCCCTGATGCTCTGGAAATAAACTATTTCAAAGGGGACAAGCACTGGATTCAGCTTGGATGCAAACAGAGAAAACACAAAACTCGCAGGACTAAGAACAAAAAAAGAAACCAAGATACATATCGCATATTCAGGCGTCCAAAAACAAAAAGAAAAACCCGACAAATGGCATAAAGAAGCATCAGAATGAAAGACCATTATTAGAAAGAAGGGAGAAAACCAAGCAGACCAAGCTCGAGACCAAGCCACTAGACCGCGCCATCGAGGATCGCCTCCACCGCACCCTGCACGCTGCCACCGCTCCGTCGAAGCGCGCGCACGTTTCTCTCAAACTCGTAAAAGCCCAGCTCGTTGAGCTGCCGTAGCTGGCTCTCGTACCGCTCCTCCGGTGGTCTTGTGTCTTCCGGCTGTGGCGCGGCGCCGGCGCCGGCGCCACCCATAAGACTCATCATTTCCGCAAAGTAGTTCGGGTTCATAGGTGGCACGCCTGCGGCGGGTGCGGCTGCACCCGGCTGCAGCTGTTGTTGTTGCTGCTGCTGGAGGTAAGAATTTGCTCCAAAGAGGGCGGCGAACGGGTTCTGAGCGGCGGCGGCGGCTGAAGGATTCGGGGCACCCGCGGCGCCGCCTGGGAAGAGGGACGCGAACGGATTGGCCGGGGGCACACCGGCAGCAGGAGCAGCCGGCGACTGTGTGTTTGCTGGTGGCTGCTCGCCGGTGGACGTCGGCGGCGCGGTCGTGGTCGTCCGGCCGGGCTCGGGAAACGAAGCGGCCTGTCCGCCAGCCCCGCCAAACGGATTGATGCCGAGGGCGCGGTTGAAGGAGAGCATCTGGCGCATGAGATCCGGGTTTGTCATCATCTGCCTGAATTGCTCGCTCTGCATCATGTCCCGGACCTGAGGACCCATGCCCTGGAGATTGGGCGACGAGTTGATGATGTGCTCGAGCATCTGCGGGTTCTGCAGCATTTGGTTCATCGACTGCTGCACCATGGGGTTTGCCATGGCGTTGATGATTTCGTCCTCGGACGGCGGTGGGCCCATCTGTTGCGCAATTGCAAGTTAGTCTCGATACGCCGCCGGAGGGTCAGGAGGAGCAAAGCGCGGAAGGTGAAGGAGACATACGCCGCCGTCGGGACCAAACATGCTGGCGCTGGGCAGCTGCGCGAGCCCGGCGTAGCGTGCACCTGTGAGCCCCGCCAGGGGATTGCTGGCACCCTGGCCGGCCGCGATGTTCTGCGGCACGGCGGCGGCGGGCGCTGCCGCCGCAGCAGAATTCGCGGCAGGCGCGGAGGAGGCGGGCGGCGCTGCGCTCTTGACGAGGTGGATGGTGTGGCCGGAGTGGATGTTGTAGGTCGAGAGCGGCTCGTGGTCCTTGAGGACGCGGCCAGAGTAGATAAGTCGCTGCCGCTCCTTCGGGATGGAGGACTGGGTTTCCAGCACGGCCTTGAACTCGGACACGAGCAGCGAGGGCGATACGGAGACCTGGAACTTCTGGTCGGCGGCGGACCTGTCGAGCGGAGGGCGCTGGTTAGCTGGCTGGGTATCACGGTTGGGCATTGGGCGATAAGCCCAAGCTACAGGCAGGCACGCACTTGATGTTGATCTGGATCTCGTCGCCCGCGGGCGCGGGCGCGTCTGCGGCCTGGTCGGACATGTGAGGTGCGGGGAGAGGAGGCCTGGGGGGGAGGTGGAGGGGGGTTGCCTGGGGGAGTCAGCCAGGTGGTGGTGGTGGTGGTGGTGGTGGAGTGGGAGTGGTCGAGGCCGGCTTCTCGGGCCTGTCGGGGGCGTCGAGTGAAGAGTGAAGAACGCGCTGGAACGCGGGCGGCGGGTCCGGCGCACGTGACGCGGGGCTTGTACTGCGCGCTGACAGGCTGACAGCAGGCGCAGGACCGCGGGGCTCGTGGCGGGACTGCCCGAAACGGCAGGCGTGGCCCGAAGCGGCAGAGAAAGAAGAAAGCGGCGCGAACCGGTGACGTCAGGCCTGCCGCGTTGGGCCGGCTGGGCGGGCGCGCGTCACGTGGCCCACGGGGCAGGGGAGGGTCAGGGTTGTGCCAGGGCAGCCCCAACCCTGAAACGCCCGGGAACTCCAAAAGGCAGCAGCAGCAGCAATAAAGTGGCTGGCGTCTCCCGACTTCGCCGCCGCCGTCACTCGTCCTCGTCTTCCAAGCACACTCCGCCCCCGGTTCACTCGCTCGTCCGCCTTCGTCTCCCATGAGCTACCAATTCCATCCGTACGGCCAGCATGGCCTGTCAGCGCTCAGCTCACGTATGTCTCCTCTGTGTCGCCGACGCCGCTGGGCGTTGGTGGTGGTGGTTGTTGTTGTTGTGGTGATGTGGCTGGCCCGGGCCGGTCGCATAACCTTCCCCCTCCTCCCCCCTATCCCTCCCCCCCTACACAGGCTGACCCTCTCTCGCAGTGAGCCATCTCCGCGCAAAGTTCGACGCCGGCCGCGCCTTCGATCTCGAGGACGACCTCGAGTTCTGTCCCTCGCTGCTGTCCGAGGAAGAGCTGCAGTCGGCCGCGTCGTCGTATTCGTCAGACCACTCGTCCACCTCCGGCTCGCCCGAGTCCTCGCCATTGCAGCGCCAGGTCCGCCTGTCGCCGTCCGCGCACGCCGCCCACGTCGCCGCCATGCACGCGCAGAACCACGCCCTGCTCGGCCAGCTCTCGCCCGGCATGTCCTCGCCGAGCAGCGGCAAGCCGTCCCAGCGCGCCCGCCGCGCCATCGAGATCGTCGACCCCTCCACGGGCATGCGGGTCGCGTCCCCGCCGCTGTCGTCGCCCGCCAAACTGCCCTTCCAGCACGCCACTCCCCGACGGGTTTGGTAACACTGCCGGCCTGTCCTGTTTTGCTTGTACTACTATAGTAACATAATGGGGTCTGGGTTCTCTCGGTTGGTGTGTTTTTTCGTTGTGGTCGGTCGGGGGGTAGCGGGTTATATGCGGAGTTCAATGCGTCGTCGCCTTTTAGCGTTTGGGTTTTCATTGGTTCCATTGCGTCTTGCGTTAGAGATTTCATGTGGGCCTTGGGTTGGGGCGTGCCATCTTGCCCGGTCACTTTTTTTTTATCTGGCATCGTCGGTTGTCGTCCCCGTCCTGGAATGGGTTCCATATCTTATACATACATACATATATACTGACATGATAACGGTTTTACGCGTTGGTTGGGTCTTGCTGGGTCTTGTTCTTATAATTGTCTCGCATAAAAATCTAATAATCTAATGATTTGGTCTTTGTTTGCTGTGTTGGTCAACGCGAGCCTCTCTGTATATTCATTGTTGTTGTTATCATATCTTTGTTTTCTTCTCTTGCACAGTCAGCCATGCTTCTTTTTCATGAATAGCATAAGTTGAGTTTTTCGTTACAGTATGTATCTTTTTGACAAACAGGACAACAGGCACTTGGATACCGGTTTCTTTTTGTTTGTTGTGCAACATCTAGGGTCATTCATATCTGTGTTTCTATTATCGAAAGAAAAGAAAATTGCGTATGTTTATCATTTTAGCACTGTCATCCTCGTTCTTCCATTCCGTCTTCGGAATGCCGCGTGCACTCTACGCAATATTTCAACCGACCCAAAGTTATATGGAGCTGCATATCTTTCATATGTTATGTATGTACACGTACAACATAGTACACTCTCTTTGATAATCGCCGTAAAGAGGAAAAGTAAAAATCTAAAAAAGAGAATAGAAATTCAAACGAAATTGGAAAGGAAATGGAATGGAATGGAATGCAGTGCGGCAAAAAAACTGTCTTCTCGTACAACCTGGACCACCAAGTCAGACGAACATCAAATTAACAGCACGACAAAATAAAAATAATGAAAATGAAGTAATAAAAAAAAGAATGCACAACTCTAGTATTTGTCTCTTTCTCTCTTCCTCATCCCAGCCACGAAGCAACGAAAACAAACAAACAAACAAAAAAGCAGATTCCTAAAACTATCAATCCGGAATAGCAAATGTATACGACCAATCGCCAAATCCAAACAGACCCGTTAATTAAGTAATGAAATAAAAAAACAACCCATCGACTTCAGTGATGCATGCCGCTCTGCAGACGAAAACAAACATTAGCATGTAACAAGTCGAAAAAAAAAAAATTTAAAAACTGCACTTACACTTGAGAATGACAATGAGAATGAGCAAGACCATGATGAGCACAATGACCATGACCAACGAACCTGCAGGACACAAAAAATTTCAAACGTTAGCAAGCAATCCAGAGACCAGTCAAAAACCCAAACAGAGGTAACCACGCACTATTCTCCTTTGCTTTCCGAGAAAAGTGGTCCAGGCGCTTGCGTGCGCCGTTTAGCCTGTGCTGGCCCCAGTCCACGAGCCTGTCGACCTCGCCCAGGAGCTCAATGTGCGAGTCCAGCTCGTCGCCGATCTGTATGCTCAGTTCTCGTTGCCGGGAAATCGACTCGGACAGGCGCTCGAGCGAGTCGTCCTGCTCCTGCATGATGCGCTGGTGCACCATGAGCGCCTCCGTGTTGGTCGCGCTGTTGCGGGCCTCGTCCGCGGCCATGCTGAGCGGGTCCGGCGTGCCCTGGATGAGGTTGTCGCTGAACCGCACCGTCTTCTTGATGTTCGGCCGCTGCGAGTTCGGCGAGATGAGCGACCCGCGCGAGTTGCTGTGACTGTTGTTGTTGTTGTTGTTGATGTTGTTGCTGTAGGACGAGTTGTGGCGGGAGCCGAGCGACGGCCGCGGCGACGGTGTCGAGGCGACCCGGGCAATCAGCGCATCCGCGCCGCCGCCATCTTGCAGGAGTGTGAGGAGTTTGTCGAATTGCTTCTGCAGCCGGATCAGAACGTCTTCCCGCGTCCGCAGCGACCGCGTGGATCTAGATGTCTTGCGTTAGCAACCGCAAATGGCGTTAAACCTTCCCGCCCACTAACCACCGGGGCCACACGTACAACCCCGAGTCGTTCTCGGCCTGCGACTGCTCGAGCTCGAGCGCGCCAATGCCGTCCTTGAGATTCTGCAGGTTGCGCTGGATGTCGGCTTCCTCGGCCGCCGAGGGCTCGAGGTCCAGCGACTTGAGTCGGTTCCGCTCGAGCACGGACACGAGGGTCGAGTCCGCGAGCAGGAGCAGGCGGCTCGCTGCCGGGGACGGCGCCGTGGACGGCGTCACACCGCCGGATTCCATCAGAAGGCGTGGGTGTGTAATGGGGAGGACGACTGCTGGGTCTTGAGGACGCCGACGACGGTGCTGGAGCTGCTTGCGGAGGGCTGGGTCGGGGGTTGGTGAAGCCGGCTGGCTGTGGAGACGGCCGAGAGTGCTGATACACTTCTGCCGTTAGCGGCAAATTGGCAATTGGCGCTGCTGCATTTGAGCCGTAACTGCGGTAGGTTCTGTGCATATATGCCATGCCCGCACGGCATGTCAGATACACCATAACCCCACAGCACACCCCCACTTCTGCCGCTCCGGGCACGGCCCGCGTCGTGCGGCTCGCGTCGCCGTCTGTCCGAAATAATTAACCGGCCCTTTAAAGGCGAGCCTTCCCCGCGGGCTTCGACACATCCACCACCATCACCGCCGTCCGTCAACAGTCCACGCCAGCATGCCGCCTCCACACGAGCCCGCCGAGCCAGCCGATCTCGACCTGCGCGCGCTCGACTACGAGCCGTTCGACGAGAACCTCGCGTGTCCCATCTGCCAGTGCGCCTTCGTCGACCCGGTGTCCACAACATGCGCCCACACGTTCTGCTCGGTCTGCCTCGTCAAGGCCCTCGCCCAGGCCGCCCGCTGCCCCGTCGACCGCACGCCGCTCACGGCCGACGACATCGTGTCGCCGCCAAAGATCGTCGCGAACATGGTCAACGAGCTCCGCGTGCACTGTCCGAACGCGCACCTGGGCTGCGCGGCCGTCACCCAGCGCGGCTCGCTCGAACACCACCTCCGCGACGTGTGCGAGCACACGCTCGTGGCCTGTCCCGACGAGTCCTGCGCCGAGACGGTTCCCCGGAGGCTCGTGGCGCGCTCGCCACGGTGCTTCCACGCCCCCGTGCCGTGCCCGTCCTGCGACGAGTACTTTCTCGAGCACACACTCCAAGACCACACCGCCACATGCACACACCGCAGGGTCCGGTGTCCCGACTGCGCGGAGCTGTTCACCATGGCCGAGCTGCAGCTCCATCTCGACGTTTGCCCCGAGGTGCCCGTGGGCTGCACCGCGGTCAAGTTCGGATGCACATGGACCGGCCGCCGCGAGAAGCGGGAGGCCCATCTCGCGGACTGCGCGCTCGGCAAGCTCGCGCCGTTCCTGCAAAAGCAGGAGGAGAAGGTCTCGCTTCTCGAGGTCGAAAACAAGGTGCTCCGCAGCCAGGTCGCGGCCATCTACGAGATCTCCGCGTCGTCCTCGTCCTCGTCCGCGTCGTTGTCCTCGGCCTCGCCCGGCCCGCGGCCGCCGACGGCCGCCGGCGTGCTCGACAACGAGGTCTTCCACATCTTCGCCGAGCATGAGCGCTTCCGCGCCGAGCTCGAGCGCCTGTCCGAGCAGCTCGGCGAGCTCGAGATCCGCCAGTCCGTCATGCTCATGAACCTCAACGTGCGCATGAAGGACGAGATGCAGACGCTGAGGAACGCCATGAACGGCATCCGCCATCAGATACACTTCCTGCTCATGGAGCGGCGCACGTGGGCGCTGCAGAGCTTTTCTTCCAACGCGCTGTCGCCGGCTGGCCCGGCCGGCTCGCCGCCGTTGTCCGCTGCCGCCTCCGCTGTCGGCTCGTCCGCCGGCGCCGCTGCACTGCGCGACCAGGCCGGCCCTAATGTCCGCAGCGAACCCCACAGGCAAGATGTGAAGCTGTGATTCTCTGTGCTCCTCCTATTTTTTCTTTTTCTCTTGCGTTGTGACGATTTTGCTACAGGATATAAGTATGGTGTTCTCTGCTTGCTCATGGTGTTTCGGTTCGGATTTTATCTTTTTTTTTCTATGTTGTATCATAGCTCATTGTTTGTGACCTTTGGCTGGATGTTCTTTTTAGTCACATAAACTCGTCAGCTTGAGCTTTGCAAAGGTGTTTATTGTCTAGAACTGCGTGAAAATTAAAGTGATCATGACTATGCTTGGTTGCGTCCAAGGACGGCAATGCCAACCTACCCCACATTATATCGTCCAGTAGATCCGTTGACGCGGGCACCAGTTGCTAAACATTACCAAACAAATTGCACGGCAGCGCGAAAACCTCCGATAATTATCCCCGTGTCCGCAAAGCGCCATGGACGACCACCTCGTTGTCGAAGCGTCCCAAAATCCAGGTCCTGCGTCGGGTTAGGGATAAATAGTCTTGAACTGTGAGAAGATTCACGCTTTTTCATTTAGAGATCCGATGCTTGGAAAAGGATTACGAAGACCATAAAGTCGCGTGTGATCTCTTGAGGAAGCGCGGCGATGCATGTCGGGCGATTTTGTAACGATAATTCCGGCAAACGAAGCAAGCCACAAGAAGCAAAGAATGGCAAGGGCGAAGGGTAGTTTTTTTCTAAGGCATTTTGCTTTGTTTATTCGTGCATGTAACCGCGTTTTCGTTCTTTTTTTTACATACCCTGAACTGAATTCGCGACAGGAGAAGTTCGCATTCGACCGTCATACAATAGTCACCAGCCCGTTGTTTATTCTCGCGAGTTTCGAGAGTATATCTGAAGTCTCAGGCCTGCTAAGACCTGGAGGATGCATTTCTGGCTTCTGATCCTATTAACTAATTTAGAGGTTCCCCAGTCAGCGAAGTTTGTATTCGCGCCTTTTCCTGTCTCGTCTGGTCACATTATGTCTGTTAACGCCTCCATGTGGAAAATCTGGGCTCGTTTACGCCGCAGCGCGCGCGGGAACTGGCCGTCTCTGTCAACAGATCTCGATCGAGCTCCAACTGACACATGTGGGGCAGAGCATATTTCTATCTTTCGCGTCATGCCGGCCGTTCTGCGATAGTATTGTTTTGAAGGTCTCTAGAAATACGATACGACGTCGGCATTCTTAGTTGATCATCCTTTGTTTGCGTTTGGAAAATGGAAAATTGAAAGTGCGACTTTGGACCAGAACTGGCATATGCCGGGATTCCGGAGTGTTTCTGTTCGCGCGGAGTTCTTGTGAAAATACGCTGGAGCTCCCCTTTCTCCGAGAGAATTTTTTTGAAGGTTAGTCAGAGTCGCGAGGCGTCACAGTCATACCATCACCTGTTTAGTGGAGGGAGAGGAGTGAGTAATGGAACTAGTTTGACAGAGTGCGCGAGATTGGAGAGTGGATCGGCAGAACTGATCATGACAACTCTGCTATATATCTGCAGCACTAGGTCAAGGACGAAAGCGCGGATGCGATGGATTAGCGCGACATATGTTGCGTAGTAATTAATGTACACTGTCAATTAATTATACACCATAGTAGTTTCGCAGACCAATCAGGTTAATTGCAGACCGAAAACAAACAGCGAAGACGCTAATATACTTTAATCATCAGCCGGCTGACCTTGAACTGCCTGTGCTGTCAATGCGTCTAAAGACCTTAGAACTTCCCTAATTTGTGGCAGCCTTACTTGCAAACCGTAGTCCATAATGCCATTCACTATGAAATGACACTGCTCAATTCCGGACTCGTTCGTCAAAAAGACATTGTCAATACAAGACATGAAAAACTCGCTCGTCCTGGGCGAGTACCAGTGCACGTGAAACGAAACCGATCTTTGGCTCACGCAAGCCGAAAACGATATTAGATCAGTAGTCGTGAACTCCCGCGAGTGATCGGCCTGCAGGTATAGCCAACGCAATGCGTTTATGCTGTGGGCACCGCTCACGGCGGCCTGTCCTTCGGCAGCATATAATGTACCATTGGTCACTTCAGATTTGACCTCTATGACCAAAAATGGAAGAACACTGGCATTTGCCGGCCGTGTATATGGCAGCGCTGTAATGCGGTTTATAGCGCGAACTTCTGCCGGTGACCACTTGGACTCTCCTTTTCCAGGGGAATAGCCATATAGAAAATCTGGGCGTGGCGCTGAAAACTCTTGCTCGTATAGCTCGTTATGAGGAAGCGGATCTCTCGACAATTGCCGATTGCGCTGCCGCACAATCCCCCGACGGCTGACAGGAAACGCATAAGTATCGATGATTTCCACTGTGTCGGCCTCGGCGCCGTTCCAACAACTTTTCACCTTTTGCAAAGCTGTGGATATCCTCCGTGGGTTCAACGGCCGAGACCCGGCCTGCCTTCCGATGTAGTTTTCGACCAAGGCCCTTACGGCTCGGTCCATTCGGTCACCCATATAATCAACGACAACCGAATTGATCGCAAGCAAATCTCGCCGGGTCAAATGCCGAGTAGCCTCCATCAGTCCATCAATCACCGATTCCGAAGAATTCGGAAATATAACCTCGAGTACGGAGTTTTTCGGAGGCTCTTCCGGGGAGTACTGCCTTCGAATCGAGGTGGTGAGCCAATCCAGACTAACCGACGAGCCGTCCTGCGATCTCTGCAATAGCAAAAATAAGTCAACTTTTTGTTTTAGATTATTTGTCTGAGCTGGGGAGTGACTTCCTTCTCACCTTCTCTGGCTGACTGAGTAATGTGGATGCTCGGCAGGATCCACCAAATCGACAGGACTCGTCAAATGTAGATGGTGATGCTGTAAGTTGTCGTGTTCCGTGCCTGATTGTCAGTGATGGTTTCTGATCAATGCCCCCCTCAGTGGCCGATGGGTTTCACCGGAAGAGCCCATGATGATTCCAAAAAGGAGGCGCAAAATAACGGAGAAAGCTGCAGAGCGGAGCACCGCTTTCGGATTCGGGCTAATTCTTTGTTTACTGTTTCCTTAGATTAGATCGCTTGGCTCGAGTATTTCCGCTATCTCCTGTTCGCGCTCTCCTCTGATAATCTCAATCCGACCCCAAACCATTTAATCCGTAGGATAGACAAAATAGCACATTGTGGTCTAAATAGAAGTCGAACATTAAGTGCATGATCTAGTTTGAGTCCGCAGCATCATTGGCACTTATATAAAGTTTAAACATCACCAGTACATATCATACATACATACATAGTACATACAGTGTAATACGTACTGTACTGTACTGTACTGTACTGTACTGGCAGCATTCATTCAAGGACGAAAGCAGAGATGAGATGGAGTTCTCTGAAGCGCGACATGTCTGAACTCGTTGCGTAATAGTTAGTACACGTACATACACTGTCAATTAATTATACACCATAGTAGTTTCATTTGCAGACCAATCACGTTAATTACAGAACGAAAGCAAACAGCGAAGACGCTAATATACACATTTAATCATCAGCCGGCTTGACCTTGAACTGGCTGTGCTGCCAATTGGTCTAAAGACCTTAGAACTTCCCTAATTTGTGGCAGCCTTACTTGCAAACCGTAGTCCATAATGCCATTCACTATGAAATGACACTGCTCAATTCCGGACTCGTTCGTCAAAAAGACATTGTCAATACAAGACATGAAAAACTCGCTCGTCCTGGGCGAGTACCAGTGCACGTGAAACGAAACCGATCGTTGGCTCAGGCAAGCAGAAAACGATATTAGATCGGTAGTCGTAAACTCCCGCGAGCGATCGGCCTGCAAGTATAGCCAACGCAATGCGTTTATGCTGTGGGTACCGCTCACAGCGGCCTCTCCTTCAGCGGCATATAGCGTACGGTCAGTGACTTCAGATGTTACCCCAATAACAAAAAATGGAAGAACGCTGCCACCTGCTGGTCGCGTATACGGTAGCGCCATAATCCGGTTTATAGCGCGAACTTCTGAGGGTGACCACTTGGAATCTGTTCTTCTAGAGGAATAGCCATATAGAAAATCTGGCCGTGGCGCTGCAAGCTCTTGTTCGCATAGGTCGCTATGAGGAAGCGGATCTCTGGACAATTGCTCCTTGCACTGTCTCTCAATCCCTCTACGGCTGACAGGAAACGCACAAGTTTTGATGATTTGCGCCGTGTCGGCCTCAATGCCATCCCAACAACTTTTCACCTCTTTCAGAGCATCGGATTTCTGTCGTGGATTCAATGGCCGAGACTCGGGCGGCCTTCTGATCCGATCGTCGACCAAGCTCCTGACGTCCGGGTCCATTCCATCACCCATGTAATCAATGACAATCGCATGGAGGTCAAGTAAAATGCGAAGGTCACCATTCCGCGAGGTCGCCGCCGTCAGTCGATCAAGCTCCGATTCCGACGAATTTGAAAGTACGTCTGGAGGTACTGCTTTTGAGCCAAGCCAACCCAGATTATCTGGCGATCGGCCTCGTGATTTCTGCACATATTGAACGGAGTCAGCTTTTTGTTTTAGATTATTTTGTCTGCATCGGGGCGTTGGCTTCTCACCCTCTCCGGCTGATCGAGTGAACCAGATCGACGGGACTCGTCAACCGCACTTGATGGTGACGCTGCAAGTTGTCGCGCTCGGTGCTTGGTTGTCAATCGTGGTTCCAGATCAGTGCTCGCAGCCGACCGCTTTGATTGCCTCAATGGCCGATGGCTTTGAGAGATCATGACGGTTGCAAGAAAGAAGCGGAAGATAAAGAAGAAAGCAGGACTGCGGAGTACAAGATCTCTATGGCGGCGCGTAGCTTAGCCTGGGGTATTTCATCTCGATCGATCATCCTCTGGCAATCTCAAACCAAAACCTAAACCAGCAGTGCGTAGACAAAATTAGCACGTTGTGGTCTAAATAGAAGTCGAAACATCGACATCGGTCACTTTAAAGTTTAGACATCACGTGTCGGTCACGGTACACGATTCCACCATTCCACCACAACGCAAGTCGGACAATATTTCAGTGGGGCCGTATAGGTATCCGGAACCAGTTCAGTGGCATGAGGAGACGACTTTATCTCGAACACTCCTACAGAAAAAGTCGAGATTGGAAAAGGATTATGAAATCAGAAAGAGAAAGACAAGATCAGAAAGATAAAGCCAGCTGCTGGTCCTTTTGTGGTATGTAGAGCTCGATGCTTACTTGTACCCATATGAGAATCAATCAAGACTCTGAGAGCGTTTGGGCCATATCTGTGAGGTCACGACTAATGCTGCTCTATTTCTGATTTACCCACTTGAGCTACGTCTACACCGCAATTGAAATACCACATCCAAATACGAAAATGAGCCAGAACATAACCTCTCCTCTAGTAGCTCCGTCCGAACATGCACCATTGCTAAAAAAAAAAAAAGGTTAGTCACTGCGGCACTCCGCTTTGATCAGAAAAATGGTGGGGGAAAGCAAAACTTACAATCGCATTGAATCCGCACGAGGCACACTTTGTTTCGCCCTCGACGATGCCCTCGGGCTGGTCGAATGGGATACACAGACTCTTGGCACCCATGGACGGCGCGCGCTCGTCCTCGACTTCGTCGGTGTCCTGGCGCGCGGACTTGTCCTTGATTTCGTCCTCGCACTCCATCCGGCCGCACCACGGGATCTGCACCAGGTTCTTGCTGTTCAGTGCCGGCACGAAGTCCTCCCACTTGGTCACACGGACCACGTGTGTGTCGAAAAGCGTCTTGGCCTTCGTGTACATGTCGCTCTGGATCGTCTCGAGAAGCGCGGGAATCGCGTCCGCGAGATCCGCCAGCGCGATCGAGGCCTTCACGCCGTCGCAGCGTCGCACGCCGACGACCTGCTGCTTCTTGAAGTCCATCGGGCCGAACTCGAGACGCAGCGGAACACCCTTGAGTTCCCAGTCCGAGAACTTCCAGCCCGGGGAGTAGTTGTCCCGTGTGTCCGCGATGGCGCGCACGCCGGCCTTCTTCAGCGTGGCCTCAATGTCGAGCACGCCATTGTTGATGTTGGCCTTGTCCTCCTCCGTGGTCTTTACAGTCAGACCGCAGGGCACAATCACAACCTGGTACTGCGCCACCCGCGGCGGCAAAACGAGACCCTTGTTGTCGCCGTGGACCATGACCATGACGCCAATCGCGCGAGTTGACAAACCCCAGCTGTTCTGCCAGACATTGATCTTCTCGCCCGTGCTCTTGGGGTCCTCAACCGTGATGCCAAACATCTTCGAGAAGTTCTGGCCCAGGCAGTGGCTCGTCGCGCCCTGGATGCCTCGTCCGGTCGCGGGGATGTAACCTTCCGTGGTCGTGGTGAAGAACCCACCCGCGAACTTCTCCTTCTCGGTCTTGCGGCCCTTGATGACAGGAACGGCAAGCAGATCGCTGTACACCCGCGCGTACAGATCCAGGATCGTGAGGACCTCTTCCTCGGCCTCCTCGCGAGTCAGGAAGGCAGTATGGCCCTCCTGCCACAAGAACTCTCGTGTCCGAATAAACGGCTGGGGGTGCTTGAATTCCCATCGCACAACTATCATGTACGCCAGGTCAATTTAACAACTTCGATAGTAGTAATACGCATTAGGAGTAAATTTGCTCACCCGAGTTCCACTGGTTGAGCTTGAGAGGGAGATCTCGATGACTGCGGATCCACTTGGCGTAGTAGGGATACATAACGGTCTCCGACGTCGGACGAATGGCAATTGGCTCCTCCAGATCTGTGGTACCGCTGTGTATACGCCATTCGTCAGTATCAGCTATCAAAATGTGAAAACGACGTGCAGACTGAGCTTACGCCTTCGTGACCCACGCGACCTCGGGAGCAAAGCCCTCAACGTGGTCCTTCTCCTTCTCGAGAACCTTGGACGAAACGAACATAGGGAAGTAGGCATTCTGAACGCCAAGCTCCTTAATCTGACCGTCAAACCAGGCTGTTCAGCCGATCATTAGCCTTACGACCTTCCAACCTCCCTGGACGACGACGAAACGTACCCTGGATCCGTTCCCAGACGCAGTATGATCCGGGCTTCATGATGTAACATCCGGAAACGTCGTAGTACTCCAACATCTCTCCCTTAGTAAGAACCTGCTGGTACCATGACGGAAAGTCCTCGTCCTTGGGAGCAGTAATACTGATCAGAACGGGCTTGTTCGCTAAGGCAGACATCTTGTCAGTTTCTCTGTTTCCCTGTCTCCCCTGGAGGCTCTTTAATACTCAATCCCGTGGACTCACCGTCGGCTTTTTCTTTCTTGGGCGGCATTTCTATTAGTCAGACTAGGGTGACGGCAAGCGGATGAAAAACAAGACAAGTAGTAATATGAATTGTGGCAATTGCGTGATGACTCTTCAATCGCCGTGGTTCTCCCTATACGGTAAATCTTTTTTTGCGCGGTGAGGCTTTGTTCGGGCGTAGATCTTGTCCCTTGTTCGGCGCAGTCGCCAGTCTCTAACAACTCATCGCACGCTTTCGCCATCACGCGGCCCGCGTCGGCCAAATCGCCAAATTTTCCTCGTTGTAGAAAGCGCAGGAAAAGTTCAACGCGTCTTTTCCAGGGCCTCTCGACTAGACCGACCTTCGCCAAAAGTCTTCAGAGTTGAATCGAATCTCGCCTACCACTCCTCACAAAAATGTCGCAGATGTTCAGTGCCTCGCGGTCCGACACGTTGTGTACGTTTTGTTTCTGCTTTGGCTTCCATGTGCGAAACCAGATCCCTCGTTGCAGCAGCCCGCTAACTAGCACATGTGTCGACAGTTTTGAACGGCGAAAAGTTGAGCGGAAATGATATCAGGGACCAGAATGGTTGGTTATGTTGATTGCATGATATGCTGGCGCATTGCCTCTGACTGTGGTTGTTTAGTTCTTGCTACACAGGCAATTGCAAATGTCGTGAAGTCCTCGCTTGGACCTGTTGGTCTCGACAAGATGCTCGTTGACGATATTGGCGTACGCATCCATGACTTATCCTTTTTCTTTCTACGTGTGTGATCTTGTGTTGCTAAACAAGTTGAACTAGGATGTCACGGTTACCAACGATGGCGCCACGATCCTAAGTCTCCTAGACGTCGAACATCCCGCCGGCAAAATCTTGGTTGAGCTAGCACAGCAGCAGGATCGCGAAGTTGGGGACGGTATGGCTCTTTTTGCGTAATCTGTTCAATCTTTATTGCAATTTCTGATGCGGACTCCTCTTTAGGAACCACCTCCGTCGTTATTATCGCCTCCGAATTATTGCGCCGTGCAAATGATCTCGTCAAGAACAAGATCCACCCTACCACCATCATCACCGGGTACAGATTGGCGCTGCGAGAAGCCACAAAATACCTGAACGAAGTTATGAGTGTCAAAGTCGACTCACTGGGCAAGGATGTTCTTGTGAACATTGCGAAGACCAGCATGTCGAGCAAGATCATTGGAAGGTAATATTCTTTGGTGCTGTTTGATGTCTCGTCGGTCATGCTTAACTTAATTTCATTAGTGATTCGGATTTTTTTGCGTCCATGGTAGTCGATTCCATCCTGGCTGTCAAGTCCGTCAACCCACGTGGCGAGGTGAAGTACCCCGTCAAGGCCGTCAACATCCTGAAGGCGCATGGCAAGTCCAGTCGTGAGTCCATTCTAGTCGAGGGCTATGCGCTGAACTGCACTGTCGCAAGCCAGGCCATGAAGACGAGCGTACAAAACGCCAAGATCGCCGTGCTGGACATAAACCTCCAGAAAGCGCGAATGCCGCTCGGTGTTAGCATCACCATCGAGGACCCCGATGAGCTCGAGCTGATTCGAAAGAGAGAGAACACGCTGATCCTAGAAAAAATCCAGAAGATCATCAACGCTGGTGCGAACGTTGTGTTGACCACGAAGGGTATCGACGACTTGTGCCTCAAGACATTTGTCGAGGCCGGCGTCATGGCTGTCAGGCGCTGCAAGCGCGAAGACCTGCGACGGATTTCGCACGCGACTGGTGCGACTTTCGTTACAAGCTTATCCAACCTCGAGGGCGAAGAGGTGTTCGAACCGTCTTACCTTGGACAGGCGGAAGAGGTCAGCCAGGAGCGGTTCTCGGAGGACGAATGTATATTAGTGAAGGGTCCGAAGGCGTACAGTGCCAGTTCTATTATCTTGCGAGGATCAAATGGTGGGTCATGTTTATTTTACGGTTTAGAACGACGTTGATCAGTGCTAACGTTTAACGTAATTTTATAGACTTCCAATTAGACGAAATGGAGCGGTCCGTCCACGACTCGCTGTCTGTCGTCAAGCGAACTTTGGAAAGCGGAAGTGTCGTTCCTGGTGGCGGAGCTGTGGAGACTGCGCTGAGTATTTACTTGGAGAACTTCGCGACGACTCTGGTATGTCTTCGGCCCGTTGAGCTGCCATGAACTTGGCTTGGCGCTAACAGAGATCACTACCTTTAGGGCAGCAGGGAACAGCTTGCAATCGCGGAGTTTGCCACCGGTCTTCTGATCATTCCCAAGACGCTCGCGGTAAACGCGGCTAAGGACTCGTCAGACCTCGTGGCCAAGCTTCGATCGTACCATGCCGCCAGCCAGAGCGCGCCTTCCTCTGATTTGAAGAAGAAAGGGTACAAGAACTACGGTCTTGACCTGTGGAAGGGAAAAGTTGTGGACGAGATGAAGGCCGGCGTGCTAGAGCCCAGCATGAGCAAGATTCGGTCGCTGAAGAGCGGTATGTATACTCGTCCTCTGTTTTCCTGTTTAAGTAATGGTGCGTATGATGCTAACGACAAGCGCAAACAGCATTGGAGGCATGTATCGCGATTCTCAGAATTGACACGATGATCAGCGTGCATCCAGAGCAGAGACAGGAGGAAGATCCGCATGGTCATTAGAAGAAGATCATATGTAATTTATTAGTACACAAAAAAGCGCTGGCTGTGTTGATTTGAAAAAGTGTTGAACTGAACGAGAGCATGTACGAAAATAGGGTTGAAAAGCCAAACCACACGTGACCGGGGCGAGCAGGGTTGGGGCAGTTCGGGCGATAAGGGCCAGTGCCGGCCAATCACGCGCCTTTTGCCGTGGCTGCTGCGAAGAGCGCTGGGCGGATAAACTTCAGTGCACAATCAATCGCCCTTTCCTCTCTCCTGCTGCCTGCTCGTACTTTCTCACCACCACCACCACCAACTCCATCACCACCACCCTCCTTCTACACCTCGTCCGTCCTCCTCTGTCGCAATAATGGGTGCTCCCGCGGTCATCGGTTCCTTCGCCCTCTTTGGCGCTCTCGTCGTCGGTGGATGTATGTACCCCGCCTTGTTTCCCACCCTGCGTTCTCTCGTCTTCGCCGAACACGGTCGTCTCCATCCCTTCCTTCCCGCGCTATTCTTCCACGACGATGTCCACGGCGAACGCGCCCATGTTCTCCGAAATTGGGATTGTGTGGCGGCTAAAATCAAGCGATATTCGCGAGTGCCGCGGTCATTGTTCAACAGCGCGTCGTACATCGACAGAAGCACGCCGCAGAAAATTCTGATGCGCGATAAGCTCGACTTGCACGAATATGTCGCAAGGAAGGGATATGGGACTGCAAGACGGCAGCAATCGCTCCTTGCAATTCGAACTGGCGTACTGACGGTTTTTTTTCTCTTTCTTGCAGATATGCTTTTCACCGGCTCCGGTGAAGATTTCAATGTCGGCAAGTTCCTTACCACAACCTCGCCCTACACCTGGGCCTCGTTGGGCATTGCTCTTTGCATTGGCCTCAGTGTTGTCGGCGCCGCTTGGTATGCGATACTCCGCGTTGTTTGTTCATTGCCGTGGTATCGTTCGCTAACCCGCCGTCCGTAACAGGGGTATTTTCGTCACCGGTACCTCCATTGTTGGTGGTGGTGTCAAGGCTCCGCGAATCCGAACCAAGAACTTGATTTCCATCATTTTCTGCGAGGTCGTCGCCATCTACGGTGTCATCATGTCGATCGTGTTCTCCGCCAAGCTCGACATCGTCGTCGGCCCGGACTTGTACACCCCCGAGAACTACTACACCGGCTACGCCCTCTTCTGGGGCGGTCTGACCGTCGGCTTCTGCAACCTCGTCTGCGGTGTCGCCGTCGGTGTCACCGGATCCACCGCCGCCATCGCTGATGCTGCCGACCCTTCGCTGTTCGTCAAGATTCTCGTCATCGAGATTTTCGGCAGTGTCCTCGGTCTCTTCGGTAAGCATGTTTACTTACCACTGCCGGTGCTCTAGTCTGCTTGTCAACTTGGATACTAATCATATGTTATACTATAGGTCTCATCGTCGGTCTGCTGATGACTGGAAAGGCTCAGGAGTTCCAGTAAACGCTCAACAGCCCAAAAGACAAAAGGCGGTAAACACTTAATTTCGAAGTTGTGGTAAATATATGGCGGATTAGGATCTTAAGTTTTGTGTAAGCAGGTCGTGGGCACGGTTAGTGGTTATTACCGAAAGCATTTTCACATTTTTTCTTTTCTTTCCTTTACTTCAAAAAGAGATGACATGTACGAGCCATACACATATTTTATGACACCCTTTCGATTGGTTTTCTCATATTCACTTAATCTCTTTTATTTCTCTATTATGTTTTGGCAGAGGCTGGTGTTTTTCTTTCCAAATGTTGTGTTTTGTAAGTCATATATCTTTGGGTTGCGGGGCGAATCAGTTGTGGGTTTCTTATAGACGAAAACAATTAACAAATATTAATTTTTAAAAAACTTTTCCTTGCTCATATCATACTATCTCAATATATGGTACATATATACACGGTGAGCCTGTCAGATCTCTTTGATTTCCTCGCTCAGTCTGGCAATGTAGAAGTCCCGTATCGGGGCCGGGACGCCGTCGAAGCTCTTTGCGATCCGCTTCACCAACGCGCGCGCGTCCTCGTACGCCTTCAGATCGCGGTTCCCGTACACGTCCCTGCCGGGCGAGTACACGGCGGCGTCCATGTCCTTCCAGAACACGTTCACGGACACGCTCTGCTGCAACGGCATCGTGGCGTGCAGCCACATCGCCGGGATGAACAGGACGTCGCCGGGCTCCATGACGGCCTCGATCGGGCGCAGGGAGGGCTCCGTGGTGGTCGCGGAGAAGATGTCGGGGATCAGAGAGGACGAAGCCCCGGCTGGGAAGGACAACTTGGTGATATCCGTGGGAGGGTACAGGCGGACTCTTTTCGTACCACGTACTTGAACCAAAAAGTTGGCCGTGACCTGCAGCTCTGGTTAGATTCTCTATCCGAAGCAATCCAAAAACACACAAAAACAATTTTGGAGGGAAAGACTGTCACATACGTCATAGTGAAGCCACATGCCTACTCCGGCACTTGATATCCTCAGCGGAGAAGAAAACACTTTTCCGGCTATGAACTGCGCCAACGAGGGCGGCAACTGAAAGTCGCCAGCGATGGCAGGAAAATCCACGGCGATATCGGCAGGTTTTGCTTTCGGATCCGTGGCCGAGACTCCTCGCAGATAGTACAACTCTCCGGGAACGTCTCCGAGCTCTGTTTTGTCGGATGTCGGGTCGGCGACCGAGGCGTACACCTTGTCGATAAACTGAGCGAACGGCATATTCTCATAGCGGAAATTCTTTGTTTGAAAGTTCATGGACGCTGATTTGCTGACGTGTACCGTCACTGTGCGCTCGATGCCTACCTTGTCTTTCAAATACTCTGGCGTCCAGGACGAAGTACATTTTCCAACGTCTTGGTCCTTCGCAATAACAGGTACGCCGTCGCCGTATATGCGCTTCCAATCGTCAACTGACGTCGGTGTCTGCACAGGGATATCTCCTATGACTGGCGACGAGACGGCTTCGCTGCCGCCCGCAATTGACGACGACGGGAATTCCGTCGAGAGCGTTGCTTCGGTCGCAGTCTCTCGTCGAGCTTCGTCAAGCGCGCGCCAGTTTTCTCCGTCAATTTGCTTCCCGTCACCGGGAGCAATCACAGACAGCTCGTTCCAGCACGCCCCGAACGAGAAGCACACCGCACCACCGCCAGCAAACACGACCTCGTCGCTTGAAACGACATACATGCTTGTTCCTATCAGCATTGGATACTGCTTGTCGTCGTTCAGTTGCACGTTCGTGGCTGTAAAATCATGCAGGTTGACGATTTTTATCCAGTTCTCCAGTTGGATGATGCCGTTCTGCTGAATGCCTCCGGAAAGTATCACGGACGAATCGTCGAGTCTGTCCAAATGCGCCCCGGCACGGGCAAATATGTCTGTTTCGATTTTCTGCAGGCATATTTCGCCGTTTTCAATGGTCCACTTGTACGCGTCATTGTAAATATCGCCGAACCTGTCAAACCCGCCTGCGACTATGCCGTACGATCCCAGCCAGCACAGACTCGGCGACAGGCGCGTTCCAAGATCGATGTTTGCCGGGACTTCAGTCCACGAACTCGTCGCGAGATCGTATCGAAGCCACTGAGCCGACTGATTGCCCGGGGCTGTTTGCCCGCCAAAAATTATGGCCTCGGTTTGAGAGATCGAAACCATCGCGTGCCGGTATCTGACTGTCGGCATCGGGGTGCTTGACCTCCATTCATTCGTGGACGAGTCAAATATCCAGCTATCCGCCAACGGTGCACCAGGTGATCCACGGCCTCCCGCCAAAAGAGCCACCGAATTGTTGATTGCCACCATTCCATGGCACATCCTAGCAGAAGGCCTAGCCGAGTGTGGACCAACTTTGAATTTCGCAGTCTCAGGATCATTCGTAGCCAAAACACTGGTGTCGAGACGAGTGGAAGAACTTAGTCCTCCAAAGTAGACCAATGACGATCTCCCGACAGTGGCGGCCGCACCCCAACGACGGCGAAGGGAAGGCAAGTGTTTTGCTTGCAGCGACCAGTTCTGATTCGCCGCACCATCTGCGCGAATGTCTCCTTCTGCTGGATTTATGTCGTTGGCTTTCGTGCTGGCGACAAGAAGGAAGTAGTGTTGGCAAAACAGAAAAAACTCTTCCCATTCGTCGAAATGTTCAATAGACTCGATCCTGGCCTTCTCCTCAAGGGGCACTTGGGTTTTCCAAAACTGCTGCAAGTCAGCACAGTCAACAGAGCTCCATCCTCGAGATGAAAACCTGTTTCTCTGATCTTGAACCGTCGGATAGTGCGAGACGGATTTGATAGGTGTGCATAACCGATTAAAGTGGTTCAGCATTGTACGTGCAAAGGGATGATTTGCACTAGCTGGTATCATTTGCTCCAGCAAGGCAAACAGAGTCTCGCCTTTCCCAATTCCTGAGGCCCATTGGATGACAGCGTCAGCGGCAATAGTGTCCATATATGTCAATGACACTTCTGCGACGAATAGAATATCGATATTCTCTTCCAGTAACCCGCATGCAGCTAGTGCCCTTTCAAAATCCCCCAAGTTGGATAGGTCGCACCCAATGGCGTAGTACGAAGCACTAGCCAGCTTGACAGACGGAATTCGCGTTTGCACATCGGCATGCGTTTCGCCAATAATGCGGCATAGATCCTTCGACTCTTGAATGGTCTTCACCTTGATATCGATGAGGTCGGGATAGTCCGCGTCCACGAATATGGTCGTGGGACGGTGGGTCGATGACTTGCTGAGATACTGGAACGGCAACGGATCGCTGGTTTACGAACACTGTCAGCTTGTTTCAATAGAGAAATTAGAAATATGCCAGCTTACAATCCGCAGCCCAGATTTATTATGACCTTTCTGTTACTTGAATTCGAGCTTAAGAACTAAAAGCAACAAGAGTCAATATCCGCATGTTCAGAGTAAGTTACTGTCTGATCCAGTCGCACCTGTCTGACGACCGAGTGGATTGCCTCCATGCGTATCCAGTACCCTCTATTGATAAGCGGCGCACGCCTTTGCGGCTTCTTCACAAAATACCGAAAAAACTCGGCATTCTCGAGATCCTCGAGATGGCATCCGTCGCTAGAGTCGACGTCTTTCGTCGTTGCTGGAGCATTGTGTGCATAGTACAGGCGTTCGACAGAACGTTTGGACACTATAGAAGATCCGTTCGTCTCCTGGATGGCCTTGTCGCTCTTTAGCTTTGCCGTCACTATGGAGGGCTTTATCTTCTTGGCGACCATCGTTACTCGTGAGAGTTAGTGTTGATGGGATTCTGAAATTTTATCACTGGGTGTTAGACTACTACAAAAATTCGGGCCCCTAGAAGACGTACTGATAGCTCTCTACATTACTTTGTCCTGGCTTGAAACATTTCACCAACCGCTGTAAATACACGCTGATATGAACAAGTGAGGTATTGTGCTTGTGACAACTGGCTATATGACAAAAGACGTGGGAATGGAGGTCTTGAATTTTGGCAGTTCGTTCAGATTGACAGGGCAAAACGTGGAGAAATTGTGTGCAGTATTTTGCGTACCATGATAGTGGGCGGCGCGAGCTGGTTGCTTGTCAACTAAACTGGGCAGATGCGCCGTAGACATATGACGGTCGCCGGCTCTCTTGGTTAGGGAATGGAATGGCACGTCCGACACACGTCTATCGCTGACCGACTCACGCCAACAGACCGTACACAATACAAAAACCCCCGGATCGTATTACTGGTCTGCAGTATTGCCGGGGCTTACTGCGATGGATACGCCGATTACGGAGACGACGGGCACTGCCGATCACCACGACGACGGCACGCTCAATTTTGTCAACTTCAACCAGGACTTTAGCTGCATTTCCGTCGGAACGAAGCATGGATACAAGATATACAATTGTGACCCGTTCGGCAAGTGCTATTTTAAAGGTATGCTTTGAGGACTTGTTGTTTTGAAAGAAAATATCTCGGCCTGGAGCCGTGCGGTTCACTATGCCGACATGGGGTGTGGTTTGCATTACTAACGAACGGGATCACCCTGCTCATTGTAGCCGACGGCGGAATTGGTGAGCATTACTTTTGTATTTCCTTTACGCCGGCATTGTGATTCTGACGTATGCTCGCAGCCATTGTAGAAATGCTCTTTCGCACATCTCTGGTCGCATTGGTCGGAATCGGTGACCAGCCAACGCTATCTCCCCGCAAACTGCACCTCACAAACACAAAGGTAAAATGTGTGTTGATCCACGACAATACGCCGGTCTAACCCATTTCCTACAGCGGCAATCGACGATTTGCGAATTGTCATTCCCGACGTCTGTGCTTGCCGTCAAGCTAAACCGCCGGCGACTAATCGTGGTCCTGGAGGAGCAGATTTACGTATACGACATCAGTAACATGAAGCTGCTACATACCATTGACACGGCTCTGAATCCCAATGGTATGCAATTGTTGATTTCATTTGCCTATTTTCCTCAGCTTGGTTTGCCTTTCTTGCTTACTGACGCGGCCCAGCCATATGTGCGCTATCACCATCGTCCGAGAACTGCTACATCGCCTACCCTTCGCCCGCCTCCAACTCTCCATCACACCCCACCCCGACGTACCATCAGCCACCTCCGTCGCCGTCATTTCAGCAAGGAGCGGGCGATGTCTTAATATTTGACGCGCTGGCGATGCAGCCCATCAACGTCATCGAAGCACACAAGTCGCCCTTGTCGTGCGTCGCCCTGAACCAGGATGGAACGCTTCTTGCCACGTCGTCCGATAAAGGAACCATCGTGCGGGTGTTTTCCGTCCCGGCGGGCGCGAAGCTGTACCAATTCCGGCGAGGATCGTACCCGTCAAAGATCTACTCGCTCACGTTCAACCTCACGTCGACGCTGCTCTGCGTCAGCTCCGCGACAGACACGGTCCACATATTCAAACTTTCCGACGCGGAGGACTCCTTAGACGCGTCTCTTTCCGACGAGCGGCGGACAAGCTTTTCGTCGCTTGGTTCGGAGTCCGGGTCGCCGCCTGGAATGAACGGAGGCATATTCGATGCCATGATGGACGGCAAGACCAGGAACGGTGCCATGCGGTATGCAAACGACATATAAAACTTTGCTTAATCATTTGATGCTGATTCCTGTTTTTCTTTAGAAATCTGATACGCCGATCCTCGCAGACGCTTGGACGAAGTGTCGCCGGCCGCGTCGGCGGCTACTTGCCAACCGCCGTGACCGAGATGTGGGAGCCACAGCGAGACTTTGCGTTTTTCAAGCTGCCAAACAGGGGCATTAAGAGCGTCGTCGCGATCAGTCCGTCGTCTCCCAACGTCATCGTCGTCACGTCGGAGGGGTACTTTTACCAGTACGCGATCGATCTGGAAAAGGGCGGCGAGTGCACTTTGGTGACGCAGTACTCGTATGTTGTTTCTGCCCCCCTGTCTGTTTTTCTGGGATTTTTGTTGCTGATTGTTATATACAGATTACTTGAAAACGGAGCGGAAACTCAAGCAATTTTGTCGGACTGATTCTTGGATGAGCAAGGAGAAGGGATCATTCGCTGAAATGCTATCAGACCACTCTACAGGTCGGCATGAATTGAGATCTCCTTTCTCCTCGTTCGACGGATGTTTTTGTCGGACATCTCAGAAATCGACACGTATTTGAAGCGCTGTCTTGTCTGATAACTATGGATCAAGCCTTAATTTGCTACGTCTTCTTTCCATTATTTGGAGTATTGTCCTCTTTTTTTTTAACTCACGCTTTCTCGCGCTTTTAACTGTAAATGTAAAGTAGAAGGAATCTGGGGCCCTCGAGTCACGGTGATAATTTTTGCTCGTCTTTTGTACTTCTCCTAATGATACGCTTCTAAGGTCAAGACGCAGGGCGTAATGATTTTCTGGTGCTCATGATTGAAACGAATCGAGCGGTTGGGACTTGTCAAGAGCTTTATACAGGAAACACCCTGCTCTTCCGGTGTAGTATTGCCCGGATGTTAGATGCAGCAAGGCAGATTGGCGCTGCCGGCCTGCGCTGTTCTCATTTCCCGAGATCGTGCGGCGCAGGAGTGGGCGGTTCACAAAAGTTAAAACTCCCAATCATCGCCGAGCCGCAAGCAAATTTATCGGTTCTGCGAAAGTCAAGCAAGAAAAAAAAATCCATTTCTGCTCTTGCCCTATGCTGCCACGGCATTGACGCTATTGAAAAATTCCCATAATGCCGTCAGTTGGTGCGGTACAGGCTGCCGTGGCGGAGGTCCCTATTAACGTTGCCCGAGCCAACGCTAGTCGCGCAGAGAGCGAGTCAATAGGTGTCCCAGAGGCCAATGAGGTTGGGTATGAGTTTGACGACGACGTCGACGACGACGAAGATGAGGACGATGACGAGGATGACTTTGAGGACGACGGCACGCAGGCGAGCGCGCGGGGAGGTGCGGCCGGTGCAGTGAAGGGAAAGACCTTGAACGACCCGAATGCGATTCTTGCAAAGTACGCGTCGAAGATCAAAGTCGACGAATTGATTCCGACAATCAAGAACAAGTATGCCCGGGGCGTGTTTGTGCTCTCATTTTTTTTGCATATGCTAACCTGACCGGTGCAATGTAGGATCACGGACAAGTCAGACCGGGCGACGATCGAGCAAGTTCTGGACCCGCGCACGTGCAAGATCCTGGCCAAGTTCATCAACAAGGGCGAGCTGAGCGAGATCAACGGGTGCATCAGCACGGGCAAGGAGGCCAACGTCTACCACGCCACGAACGAGGCCGGCGACCACCGCGCGCTCAAGATCTACAAGACGTCGATCCTCGTGTTCAAGGACCGGGACCGGTACGTCACGGGCGAGTACCGGTTCCGGCACGGCTACAGCAGGCACAACCCGCGCAAGATGGTCAAGCTCTGGGCCGAGAAGGAGATGCGGAACCTCAACAGGCTGCACCAGGCCGGCCTGCCGAGTCCGAAGCCGCTTGCGCTGAAGATGCACGTGCTGCTGATGGAGTTCGTCGGCGACAAGGACGGCTGGCCGTCGCCGCGGCTCCACGACGCAAAGATCGAGGACGAGAAATACGTCGAGTTGTACTACGAACTCGTTGCGTACATGATCATCATGTACCAGGTGTGCCGTCTCGTCCACGCCGACCTAAGCGAGTACAACATCCTCTACCACGAAGAAAGACTCGTCATCATCGACGTCTCGCAGTCGGTCGAGCACGACCACCCGCACAGCTTCGAGTTCCTGCGGATGGACATCAAGAACGTGAACGACTTCTTCGCCAAGCACGGCGTCACCTGCTTCTCGGAGCGCCAGCTGTTCGGCATCATCCTGAACACGACGCGGCCGGACGACCTCGGGCTCGAGGCACTGACGGCCATGCTGGCGGCCACGGAGCCGCTGCCGCCGGACGGCGCGGCCTCAGCGGACGAGGACGGCAGCGGCAGCGGCCGGCCCGGCAGCGACGACACCGTCTTCCGCACGATGTACATTCCGCAGACGCTCGAGCAGGTGTACAACATCGAGCGCGACGTGGCCCGGATCGGCAGGGGCGAGGGCCACGACCTGGTTTACAAGGACCTTGTGCATCTCGATATCAACGACGACAAGGATGACAACAACAGCAACGACGAAGACGACGACGACGCCGATGATGACGAGCTAGAGGCTGCCGGTTCCGGCGAGGAGGAGCAGGATTCGGATGCTTCCGCAAGCGAAGACTCGTTTGAAGAACGAGAAACGGTGCTAAAGGGCAAGAAGCACGAAGATAAAGAGGACAAAAAGGTAAGTGCGAGCGACTTTGTATGTGATGCCATAGTTACTCCCTTTCGACTAACATAACCTACAATATTAGGAACGGAAAAAACAAGTCAAGGAGCAAAAAAAGGAAAAACGCGCAAAAAAGATGCCTAAACATGTAAAGAAAAAACTCGTAAATGGCTCTAAGCGGCATTAGGTGTGCCCGGCGGCAGATGCATGGCGGGTGTGTGTGTAAGATTATGATGTATTTACAGCGGACGAGGGGAATGAGTAATGAGTCGGACAAACTACTTCAGCGGAGCAGCAATAAACCGCTCTTTGGCTTGGTCGATGAGGGACTTTTTCAGGTCGGGCAATGGCGAAGCCTCGCATGCGAGGATCTCGTAGCCCATGGGTGGATCGGAGAGACCCGGCCATAGATCCACGGGCAGGTAGTCGGCATGCCGTGTCCGAAATGCGTTGCGCGAAGCCATTTCCTCTGAGGGCGCGAGATTAGTCGAATGACTCCAACGCAATAAGGAACGACGAGGACCACAAAAAAAGACTCACCGTCGTATATGAATTGCAGGCGATCTAATGCATCGCGGACGACTTTCTCCATGCGGTTCTGCGCATTTTGCCGGCGAACGACCTCGAGGACCAGGGCATCGTAGCTGTGGATAAACTGTTCGTAGTGGTGCACGAGCGAGTCCAGCTGCTCGAGCAGGGTGTTGCGCTGGACAAAGTACTCGGCCGCGGAGTCTGAAAACCGGCGGGACGCTTGCAGGTGCGAGTCCAGACTCGCCTGCAAGGGCGTGAACTTGGCACAGAGCTCCGTCGCGTCGCGGTATCCGTCGGACGCGTCAGCGAAGAAGGCGAAGATCGCGTCGGCCTCGGCGATCATCACGGCATGGCGCTCGCGGATCTCGTCCACGACGTCGTCGACCTGCGCCGCGTCGTTGCTGAGAACGGCGAGCAGGTCCTGGCGCTCGGCGTCGTCCTCCAGAGACGGCTCGCTCGAGATGGCCATAGCTTGCGAGCACTGGTCGTAGTGGTGGGTAAGAGACTCGAGCAGGCCGCCCATCTCGACGGCGTTCGCCTCGATGATCTCGAGCGAGGCCACGAAGGACTTGTAAATCGAGCGATCTGGTGATGCCCGGGGAAGTCGCTTGACGATGGTGGTGAGACTTGCGATTTCGGATTCGAAGCCCGAGATGTCGTAGAGCGCGGTGCTGAGCGAGTCCTGGAAGAAGTCGATGGCGTGCCGCAGCTGGGCTTTGAGCGTCTCGACACCGGCGTCGTCGGTGTAGTCCTTCAAAGAGCTTGGATGAGAAGTTGCGGAGAGAGCGGTTGATGCCGGTTTACTGTCACTGTCGGCAGCCGTACTCGGGTCTGTGTCGGCGACGGCAGCCACGGTGTTCGTGTCCGCCTGGGGTGCGGACTTGAAGGCGGGATCGACGACCGTGTCGGCCAGCCTGTGCAGGACGTCGTCCAGCCGCGCGCCAAGCCGGTCCAGCTCGGTCAGAGACAGCCTAAAGTCGTGCTCGTGCGAGGCAGCGGCGGCGCGCAGGGCGGCAGTGACGCGGCCGAGGAGCGCGAGCTGGGAGAGCAGCTCGCGTGTGAGGAAGAGGCACTTGGAGTGGACGGCGAAGGCGGACTCGAGGGCCGCGCGGGCGGCGAGGACGAGCGCGTCCGCGGCGGAGCAGACGGGCTCGGCCACGGCGAGCGCGTGCTTCGCGTTGGTGAACCAGACGGACTCGGCGTGCATTTGGTGGTCGATGTATTGGCTCAGGGACAGGGACAGGGACGGACCACCACGAGCGCGCGGCTTGTGGGTGGTGAGGTGGTCAGGTGGGGTGGGAGGATGATGTGGGGGACGTGCGGCGGGTGATGGCGCAGACGGTGCCCCTGTGAGCTGTGATCTGTGATCTGTGATTTGTGACACCGGGGGTTTACAAGATGTGAGCGCGGCGTGATTCACCTGTGAGTCGGCTGTTCCGCTGCCGAGACCCTAGGCAGGCCGGCCGCGCTGCCCAAGCAGCAGCATCGCACACCCCGGAAACAGCGCGGCGTGCTGCCGTGCTCGTCTTATCAGCGACCCACCGTCGGACGTGCCAGGCCGGCCGCAGACGGAGTTAGAGCGGGCGCCTGCAGGCTGCGGGCGGCAGTGCGAGATTGTTCGTGCTGGTGCAAAACTTCGGTGCGATGGTGTGCTCCCCGGACCGCGCCCTAACCCTGCAGCTTTTTCCGGCTCGGCAATCGCAAAGGTTCTCGTCATAAGACATCTGCTTCGCCGTCCAGTCCTCACCACCACCTCCACCACCCCGACTTCCTGCCCCCCTGTTCACCATGGCCGTCCACGCCGACACACATCACCGCGAGTCTCCCGCAGACTCGCGCGACTCCGCGGAGCTCCAGGCTGCCGCCGCCGCCCAGGCCGCCATGGCGCCGTTCCTCACCCGCCACATCCCCGAGCGCCTTCCCGAGAACAACTTCTGCTATCGGCACCACCCCGACTTCAAGTGCAAGCGCCAGGCCGACGAGACCAACATGGAGGATCTGCAGCGGGTGAGTGCTTTCTCTGTCTATCTTCCGTCCGCTCTGGCGGCCGGCTTGCGCGTGTGCTCGCGTGCCCGAGGCGCGAGCGATGCGGAAGACGGGATCTTCTTGTCACCGCACCGATATGAACCGTAACTGACTCGTCTATCGCCTGTCAGGAACTCGATCTGCTGCCGAAAAGCGACCAGCAAGCGATTTCCCACGTCTGGAGCATATTCTCCGCCGCACCAGGCAGCGTGCGGAACCTGATCCTCAAAGGCGTCCTCTCACAGTGCTGCTTCCCCCAGCTCTCGTTCGTCTCGTCCACCCTCCGCGATCTCATCCGCATCGACTTCGTCTCGGCACTTCCCACCGAAATCTCGTTCAAGATCCTGTGTTTTCTCGATGCCTCGTCGCTGTGTCAGGCCGCGCAGGTGTCCCGCAAGTGGCGGCAACTGGCCGACGACGACATCGTCTGGCACCGCATGTGCGAACAGCACATTGAGCGCAAGTGCACAAAGTGCGGCTGGGGTCTGCCTTTACTTGAGCGCCATCGTCTCCGCGAGTCCAAGAAGGAGATCGAGAAGCGCATCGAGACGATCGCGCATGGCGGCGAGCGGCCGGCAGAGGACTGCGGCACCAGGATATCATACTCCGCCGAGGCCGGCTCTCCCGAGAACGAGAGCAGGAAACGGCCCGCCGAGGACGCAGGCTCCGGCGAGATATCCAAGCGAGTGCGGTCTGCCATGCCCGATCTTGCGTCCCAGAACGTGCCGACGGGCCGGCGCACGCGCCCCTGGAAGGACGTCTATTCCGAGCGGCTGAAGGTCGAGCAGAACTGGCGGCGGGGACGGTACCAGCTCAAGGTCTTTAATGGCCACACGGACGGTGTGATGTGTCTGCAGTTTGACGACACGAGACTGATTACGGGCTCGTATGACACGACCGCGCGTGTTTGGGACATCGAGACCGGCAAGCTCCTGCGGGTCCTGTCCGGCCACACGCACGGCGTCCGCGCCCTGCGGTTTGACGAGTCGAAGCTTGTCACGGGGTCCATGGACTGCACGATCAAGATCTGGAACTACCGCACGGGCGAGTGCGTGTCGACGCTGCGCGGGCACCAGGACGGCGTTCTGAGCCTGCACTTTGACTCGACGCTGCTCGCGTCGGGCTCGGCGGACAAGACCATCCGGGTGTGGAACTTCCAGGAAAAGTCGTTCTTCACCCTGCGCGGCCACACCGACTGGGTCAACTCCGTCTACATCCACGGGCCGACGCGGACGCTGTTTTCCGCGAGCGACGACACGACGGCGCGCATGTGGGACCTCGACACGCGGCAGTGCATGCGGGTTTTCGGCAGCACCATGCCGGGAGTCCTGAACGGCCAGGGCCACTTCGGACAGGTCCAGTGCGTTCTGCCGATCATGACGCACGACGAAGACGAAGATGACGACGAGGACGACAGCGAGGACGAGTTGGCCAAGAACGCGGACGGAGAGTCCCGCGAGACAGACGACGCGTCCGAGGGGCCCGCCGCGGCGGACGGCAACGACAGCGAGATCTACTACCACCAGCCCGTGCCGGCGAACGAAAACTTCACGGAGGCGTCCGCGTCGGCGGCTGCGGCCGACGAGGCGCAGTCGCCGAACTCGTCGCGGCCGCCCTGCCGGATCGCCACGTCGCGGCGCATGAAGCACCTGCCAAACATCCTGACGTCGTCGCTGGACAACACGACAAAGTACTGGAACACGCGCACGGGCGAGTGCACAAACACGCTGTTTGGCCACGTCGAGGGCGTCTGGGGCCTCGCGGCGGACACGTTCCGGGTCGTCACGGGCGCGCACGACCGGCTGGTCAAGGTGTGGGACATCCACACGGGCAAGTGTCTGCACACCTACAGCGGACACACCGCGCCGGTCGCGTGCGTCGGCCTGAGCGACTCCCGGCTCGCGTCCGGCAGCGACAACGGCGAAGTCCGCGTGTACTCGTTCGGCATCGAGTAGGAGCGCGGCGGGATATATTACCGGTACTTTGATTTTTCTATTTAATTATACATCTCATTTTGGTTTTTTATTTTCTATATATCGGGCATGGAAATCGGTCTTTCTTTTTATTGCGGGCATTGCGACTCGCGGGTTCATGTATATGTATCTTATCTGGCAAAACAAAGGTGGGTTATTGGGATGGGCATGGTGGTTGTATGGCATATGTTTTGTTTTTTATTTTTCTATTTATTGCTTGATGGCTCTGACAGTGTACCAGTATATATACGATACCAAGGCAACAAATAATATTGCACCAGCTAGACCAGCTGGTCAAGTTCAACTATTACTGCATCAGGAATGTGCACGTGACGCTGCATAAGTGTGCAGCGCCGCGTGCACAGGGCAAGGGCCGTTTGGTGGAAGCGTCTGGAGTAAGTGAACTGGTGTTCGCCACCGTGTCCGCTGCTGCCTCACAACAAGGACGAGAGCAAAGACGGGGCGATACCGATAACACCACCACCACCACCACCCCACGACTGGTCCTGGCCCCCCCGTCGCGTTGCAGCAGCGCGCGCCACGAAGCGATCCCTTGTCGAGTCGCGCGAGAAATGTCGGTCGACGCGGCGTACGTGCTGGAGCAGTTCCAGCAGGACTGTGAGTGTGCATTTTTTTTTCTTCTCGCTGTGGTTGGTGTTCCCGCGGCTGGGCCGGGTCACACACAACACACCCCACCCACCCCCCTCGGGTCCCCCCAGCAACCGGAACATCAACAAACACCACCCGCCGAAGCCCGCTTCGTCGTGCTCAACAGTGCTGACCGCATCCCATCCTGCAGTAGCCAACGTGCCCGAGGAGGTGGCGCACTACCTCGAGGAAATCAAGGGCAAGGACATCAAGCTCTTCGGCCTGCGCCGCCGCATCCAGCACTGCGACAACCAGATCCAGAAACACATCCGCGCCCACGGCTCCCTGGCCGAGATCCCCAAGGAGGCCACCTACAACGCAAAAATCGTCACGGACCTCGAGCAGGCCATCAGACTGCAGGACGAGAAATGCCAGCTCGCAAACAAGCTCAACGATCTCGTATGTAGTGCCACTTGCCTGTTCGCTTAGGTGGTTAGGGGTATGAGTCAGCGCTGACATGTCCAAACGCAGGTATCGCGGCATCTCAAGCGGCTTGACGTCGAAATCCGGCGGATGCAGAACGACGGCGTGCTCGCGCCGACCGCCGAGCCCGTCGTGCTGCCGACCGTGCAGGCCCTCAAGAACGGGATGATGGCAAACAGCAAGAACGCCGCCGCGGCTGCCGCGGCCGCGACGGCGGCCGCGCAGCACCAGGCCGCCGCTGAACATGCTGCCCAGCTCGCGGCCGCGCAGCAGCAGCACCTCCACGGCCTTGCCGGTCAGGGCCTCAAACGCGCGTCGCCCGCGTTGCCCGCGTCACTGCCGCCAGCTGTTGCGGCGGCCATCGGTGCCGGTGTCGGTGTCGGCGGTGGTATTAGCTCGCCTGGCAGCCGGGGTGCGATGTCGGCAGGCAGTGCCGCGGCAGCGATGGCGGCCGCGAACGCCGCCGCCGCCGTGGCTGGTGCTGGGCTGGCAAACGGCGGCCTGCAACGACCACCGCCCGCGAAGCGGCAGAAAATGACGGTCGCCGGGAATGGACTGCCAACTGGCGCGTCGCCGCTGTCGGGACGAGTCACGCCAAACGGCGGGCTGCCGTTGAATCCGCTCGGCCAGGTCATGATGCCGACCACGCCGGGCGGCGCGCTGTCAGTCGCGGCCGTAGCTGCGGCAGTGCAGAACGGCATGCAGCAGGGACAGCTCCACCCCCGTCAGATCGGCCACCACACGCCGATCGAGGGCATGGCCATGGCTGCCGGAGCGGCTGATTCCGGCCTAGGATATTCCATGCTGGCCGATGGCAGCGGCGCAGCCGCTGCTGCTGCCGCCGCTGCTGCGGGAGCGGGAGGTATTGCTGCAAACATCGCGAATCAGATTCGCGCGTCCGGTCTCGTTCCGCGAACCGCCATCGGGGGTGTCGGCATGCCGGTTGGCATGATGGCCGGCGGCAACGGCCTGTCCGGCAACGGGCACCTCGGCGGCGTAGGCGCAGGCGTCGCGGGCATGAACGGCAGCAACATGAAGAAACCGCAGAAGCACCAGCTGCACGCGGCCAGGACGGGCGGGGCCGCGACGCCGGCGTCGGCGGACGACGACGACGACGAGGAAAACAACGACAGCGCGCTGTACTGCTTCTGCCAGCAGGTCTCGTACGGCGACATGGTCGCGTGCGACAACCCCGAGTGCCAGTACGAGTGGTTCCACTACGGCTGCGTCGGCCTCAAGGCGCCGCCGTCGGGGGTGTGGTACTGCTCCGCGTCGTGCCAGGAAAAATCGCAGACCAACAAGCGCGGGAGGAAATGAGGTCGATGATGTTTATTGGAAGGCCGCATAACTGTCGCATTGCTGCTGCACATACACCGGCACCAGCCCGGTCACGCATGTTTGGTCGCTTGTTCACATTTGTGGATCTGTATTCTTTCATTCGCTCTTTTTTTGTATTTCAGGGACTGGAGTTTTGTTTTTCACTTGGAATGGGATGTTTCTACACTGTACAATATATCTATAAGCGCGCTCCGCAATACTACATTGTGCCAGGGGGCATTTTCATTTATCTTGCCCAAGTCCATCCACTGCACCGGCAATGGCGTGGCGACGGCCAGATAGAAACCAGAAGCAGCCGCCAAATGTCCGATCCGGCGGCCGGCAGGGGACTCGCTTTTTGAAGGACGGTCCGGTGAGCAGTCCAGTTTCTGGCAGGCGACTCAGCCCGAGCTAAATAGCTTGACGGGCGGGCCAACAGGCATGGGGTTAGGTGTACCTGTTTTCGCGGCCAAGGTCTCGACGAACGGGCCTCGGCTTGGTCCTCCGTGTTGCGTGCTGGGTAAGGAAATCAAAAGGTCCAATTAATGTGAATTTAGCAGATTGTCTTTGACGATGTGAGAGTCCTGTACAGTAACTGTACAAAGTGCAATGGCGTGCACCGGAACGCGGCATGTACTGGGACCCCGTGTAATTGGAAGTTTACGGTTTGTAGACATGCCCCACCGTCCCTGCCATCCCGTGCCGGCGACTCCTCAAAAGCAAGCACGCGGCAAGACAAGAAGCAGTTCTGCTTGCCATTCTATGCAATAATATGAAATAGACAAAATAAACAAGACAACTTAGGGCCCCTCGCCGGTCAGTTTGAACAAACTACAGCTGCGAAGATGGCTTGGCCTGGCCGAGAGCCAGAAGACCACGTGATGACCGGAGACTCGTTCGTCCCAGCCCAGTCGCTGTCCGTATCTCACCCGTGTCTTGCTCTGTTCCCTGTTTGCTGTCGCTTGATCCCCGAGACCTATCCCGTCTGTTATTCCCGTCGTGCCTGAGCCCGCTTCCTGTTGCTCAGCTCGTCTTACCGAGGCCATCACATGTCCTCGCTTGCGCCACTTCCAGGGCCGTCCGGCCTCGCCGGCCTCGCCAAGGTCGGCAATCTTGTCCGCGTGCATCTCCACGTCCTGCTGTTCGGCGACTACGGCCCGCCCGCCGTGCGCCTGTCCCGGAACCTGCTTTTCCTGTGTGTCACCGCCGGCGTGACCCTGCACGGCCTGCGCGAGCTGCGCGTGCGCGGCATCGTCGGCGCCGCACGGGCAATCTACCGCACGGCGGCGAAGCAGTTCTTCAAGGTCCTGCTGCGCATGCCCGGCGTGCGCGAGAAGGTTGACGCCGAGCTGGAGACGAGCCTCGCCAAGCTCGAGGAGCAGATGGTGCCGCGCGGGCCGGGCGTGAAGCGGCACCTCGCGCTGCCGCGGCAGGGCTGGAGCGAGGCGCAGGTGCTGGCCGAGATGCAGGAGCTCGTCGCGCTCGACCACTCCGCGTGGGAGGACGGCAAGGTCTCCGGCGCGGTTTACCACGGCGGCGCGGACCTCATCCACCTCCAGGCCCGCGCGTTCGAGCTCTTCTCCGTCTCGAACCAGCTCCACCCGGACGTCTTCCCGGGCCTGCGCAAGATGGAGGCCGAGGTCGTCAGCATGGTCCTCCGGCTCTACAACGCGCCCGAGACCGGCGCCGGCGCGTCCACGTCTGGCGGCACCGAGTCCCTGCTCATGGCGAGCCTTGCCGCGAAGATGAAGGGCTACCACGAGAAGTCGATCGTGTCGCCCGAGATCATCGTGCCCGTGACCGTCCACGCCGCGCTTGACAAGGCGTCGTACTACTTCGGCATCAAGCTGCGGCACGCCCCGATCGATCCCGTCACGCTGAAGGTCGACCTCCGCGCCGTCCGGCGACTCGTCACGCCGAACACGGTCCTCATCGTCGGCTCGGCCCCGAACTTCCCCCACGGCATCATGGACGACATCGAGGGCCTGTCCGAGATCGCGCTCAAGCACGGCATCCCGCTGCATGTCGACGCCTGTCTCGGCTCGTTCGTCGTGCCGTTCCTCGACCGCGTGTACGAGTCGCTCGGCGTGGACGTCAAGGTCCCGCTATTCGACTTCCGCGTCCCCGGCGTGACCTCCATCTCGTGCGACACCCACAAGTACGGCTTCGCGCCCAAGGGCTCGTCGATCATCATGTACCGCGACGCCGCCCTGCGCAGGTACCAGTACTTCCTGTGCGCGTCCTGGTGCGGCGGCGTGTACGCGTCGCCGACCCTCGCGGGCTCGCGGCCCGGCGCGCTCATGGCCGGCTGCTGGGCGAGCCTGATGCACATTGGCGAGGACGGCTACCTCGCCGCCGCGACCTCGATCGTGGCCGCCGCGCGCAAGCTCCGGCTCGCGATCGAGACGCAGATCCCGGAGCTCCACATCATGGGCGACCCGATCGGCTCCGTCGTCGCGTTCGCGTCGGACGTGCTCAACATCTACGACGTCGCGGACGCGATGGTCAAGAAGGGCTGGCACCTGGCCGCGCTCCAGGACCCGGCTGCACTCCACATCGCGTGCACGCGGCTGACCACCGCGGCCACGGACGAGCTCGTCGCGGACCTGGCCGCCGTCGTCGGCGCCCTCGTCGCCGAGGCCGGCGCGGCCGGGCCCGCGGGCGCGGTCACGAAGAAGCAGGGCGACACGGCGATGCTGTACGGCGTCGCGGGCAGCATCAGCACCGCCGGCGTCGTCGACGAGCTCGCGGTCGGCTTCCTGGATAACTTGTTCAAGGCTTGATATTGGATTATCCAGCCCGCCTGTTCTCCCTTGTTCTCTCGCGCCGGCCATGTGTATATATACTTTGTGTTTCTCTTCCGTCCAAGCGCGATGTATTTTCTGTATTGCATTTTCTGTTTGAAAAAGGTTTTCATTGTTTTTAAAAAAAATTTATGTATCTTTACGGGGTGAATAAAAGGAGAATTGTAAAATGCTAAATGATGTAAATTTGAGACACTATATATCAGTTGTAATACCCACCGTGTCTAAAGGTGTTAAAAGTCCGGATAGAATAAACCCAACTGTGTGCGACTATTACCAAAACAAAAAGACATATTACCTTAGGGCTACACCGGCATAACAAGAAAAATAAATGGATGAATAGAAAAAAAAAACGCCCGACAACCAAAGCAAGAGAAAAGACGGGAATGAAATAAATACTGTGCATCGATATCAAATAAAAAAAAAGGAGAGAGCCAAAGAAATGAAGCGCCAAAAAAACGGTCTAATAGACGCTAGATGTATAACCGGGCATGCGCAGGGCAGTGGCCTGCTCGGCCTCGAACTCGAGGGCCGACCGCCTCAGCCGCCGGGACTGGCGGGAGACGTACCAGACAAACATGACGCCGATCGCGGTCGAGAGCACGACGAGCGAGCCGTTGACGGGCCGCGGGTCGCGGTGGAGCACGCGGTGGGTGAGGTGGTCGAAGCCGGACTGGGCAAAGTTGAACACGCCCGAGACGGTCGAGATGAGGCCGTAGACCTGGCCGAACGTGTCGAAGCCGAAGACCTTGGCCGTGTAGTCCGAGACGGTGGTGTAGAAGAGCGAGCGGTAGATGACGAAGATCATGATGCCCGTGTACGCGGCCGCGTAGGACGCAAAGTTGCCGAGCACGCCCATGGCGGTGCCCATGGTGACGAGGACGCCGAGCGCGGTGCCCATGGACGTGTTGTCGAGCAGGTATCCCGCGATCGGCACGGTCACGACGCCGCCGATCGGGAGGGCCACGTCGAAGACCTCGTTGATCCGCCGCGCGGCCTCGGGGCTGTGGAAGATGAAGTCGTACTGGGACCGCACGGTCGCGACGAAGTAGTTGAGCCGGAGCATCATGACGACGGTGAACATGCACAGCAGCACGAACCACGGCGTGCGGATCTGCTGCAGCGCGGACCGGCCGTGCAGCGCGCCCCAGACTCCCGAGATCTTGAGCTTCTTCATCTCCTGCGCGTTGTACTCGTACAGGTTGCGCGCCTGCGGGCCCGCCTTGCCGCTGCCGCCGAGCAGCGCGGCGCGCTCGTTCAGGAGGACGTCGTCGTCGTCGATCTCCATGCGGGTGTGGATGCTGTGCGCCGGCGCGGCCTCGGCCGTGATGGCCTCGAGGCTGCGGTGCACGTGGCCGACGGCCTTGCCGTCGCGCGCGAGCCCGCCGCTCGTGCGCGCGTCGACGATGACGCCGTCGATGCTCTGTGCGCCGCTGCCGGCGAACTCGATCGCGTCCTCGATCTCGTCCTCCTCCTCGAGGAACTTGCCGAGCGAGCCGCCGTCGTTGTAGCTCTCCGTCGGCATGATCAGGTACGTCACGACCATGATGAAGACCGGGATGACCGTGTACAGCAGGAAGAAGGCCTTCGGGTGGAAGCGGCCGTTGCTCTCGTTGTAGACGAGCCGGTAGACGAGGTAGACCGCCGTGGACGAGTCGAACGCGCCCGTGAGGACCGCGAGGATGAGGCCGGAGTACTCGGGAAACGCGTTCGAGAGATGGAACGAGGAGATGTAGACGAACGGGCCGCCGAACGCGAGGATGATGTAGCCCCAGATGTAGAGGTCGAGCAGGACGACCGAGTCCGCGAACGCGAGCATGATCGCGCCGGCGAAGATGAGCACGCCGCCGAGGTACTGGCAGATGCGCGGGCCGGCCTTGTCGAGGATGAGGCCGACGAAGACGCCGGCAAAGTTCGTCACGACCGCGGCGCAGGTGAAGATGAAGTTGATTCTAAGCTCCCGGCTCGAGCACACGACGCCGGCCTCGTTCTCCTCGAACGTGCACCGGTCCTCGTAGACGCCCTCACGCAGCCAGACGGATTTCAGCGCCGCAAAGCCCTGCAGTTGGTCATTTTTTGGTTAGCATTTCGTGCCTGTGGAGCGGTCAGCAGGCAGACGGGGGGAGGGCACGCGTACAAACACTGGGCCGGCGGCGAGCAGACACCACACGAAAGCGCACGAAACCTGCAAGAGCCTGCGAGAGGCGGGAACGTCGAGATAGTGCACCATGACGACGATAAAGAACGACGGCGTGTATGTGAGTGTGTGTATGGTGTGTGTACTCCGGATGCGGGCTATGCAATGCGGTTGCAATGTCAGATATATAAGATGATATATCACGACCGCCAACGACCAGAAGGCAAATGGAAAAAAAGACGAGACCCGATACGGAACGTCGGGAGCGGCAAGCCACCTGTGGCGCGGGCGCCCGAGAGTATAACGGCTGTGGCTGGGTGCACCGCACCGGCTTATCACACTCCTGCGGCGGACTTCGCCGGCCAACTTCGCGTTTGCGCCCGCCCCAGTCAAGAGCCCGCAATTATGAAAGTGCGGGTTTCTGCTGCTCGGCCCGGCGAGTTTGTCGTCTTCGATCCCGTCGGTTGCGCCGTGTCAGCGCGAACGAAAACCGTCGATGCGGCGCAATGCATGACTCTCAGCCGTCCAGACCAGACCGCTTCCCATGGCCATCTCCGATAGAAAACACACCGCTTCAGCCGCAGACGCCGGGACGGAGAACAACTCAATTCCCCGGACTCGGACTTCTCGAACGCTTCCTTTTCCTGCGCTGCTGCTCTTAGCCCGACCAAAAAAAAACTTTTCGCTTCTTATTTTGACATCGTAGACATGGCACATCACAACCCGTCATTCTTCCGCCCTTGCCTTTTGCTGCGCTTGCACGCTCGCGGGCTCCTCGGAGGCTGGTTCACACTCCGGCACGCCCTCGGAACTGTCCGCCAAGGCGCCCTCCATGTGCATCATTATCCACTCCTCCTCGCTCTGCTGCCCGCGGCGGCCGGGCAGGTCGTAGTGGTCGCCGGCACGCCTCGCTTCGTCCCCACGGCCGGCCGTGGCCGGGCTCCCGGGCTCGCTGTTGCGGCGCACGCCGGCGTCAACCATGCTGTCAGCCTGGCTGGCTGCCGCCGCCGCCGTGACCTGTGCTACGCCCGCGTGCCGCCGTAGTTCCAGTTCCTGCTCTAGTTGCTCTGGACGCTGCCGTTTTCGTCGGCGCAGGTAGTGCAGCGGGTTCAGGGACGTATTCTTTTCGTCGATTCTTGACAGTAGGTCTGCGCGTTTCTTGCGCGACAAGAAGCACGACGGATGCTTCAGAAATGCACACCAGCCAAGCAAAAGCAACGCTAGGCGAGAGCCCAGGCTCGTGTTAGCGACGAGAGCCAAGACAAATAGTAATAATAAGAAAAAGAGAAGCAATAATGCGTGGGAATCTCACGTCTAAATTCTGTTGCAAAAAGAATCAAACTGCCGGTCATGAGAATGTCTGTCCACGCGACGATCGACGTCTCTACGTCGTTGTTTAGCAGATTTGTATATACAAAAAAAAAGGGCTTTGCCACGGAGCACTCACGTCGCAGCATGTGTTGGTGGGCCTTCCAGCAGTACTCCTTGTCGTTGTTTTGCATGCAGTCCACAAACGCGGTCTTATCTTCCATGTACATCTTCACGGCGCTGAGCGCGTACGTGTCGAAGTACGACACGGCGAAGAACACGGTGAGGAGCGCGATGAACTGCGTATAGGCGACGGTTCGCCATGAAAGACTGAGGTATTTGAGGAGGCAGCGCTTCGCGATGCCTCCTTTCCGTTTAAATGGCACTTCTGAGACGTGGCAATGGGCCGCGTACAGGTCTACCTCGATGCGGTAGAGCGTCTTGCACGAAGAAAACAAAAGTCAGTGCACCGGCAACCACAATAAAAGCATGCGCGAGTCGTGAGCTTACCCGCACAATGTAAATAGCCGTGAGTATCTGCAGCAATATGGCGGAGAGCGAACACAAGACGCTGGGGATGTACAAGACAAACAAGAGCGGCGGCGATCGGGGCGTGCAAAACAGATCAAACGAGTACTGCACGTAGACTGCACCGACAGCGGAAAAGACGACGGCACCAACGACGACCGCGACCATCAGGATCGTCTTTGGCAGCCGCTTTGCCCAGACGACGAGGGCGTACGTGTACATGGTGCGCAGAAAGATCCCGAGCACGAGGATCTGGTAGCCGAGCACGTAAAGAATGCCCTGCAGCATGCAGAACCCGTTCGCGCGGCCGGTCGTGGGAGTGATGAGGTCGTGACAGGAGACGTCAAAATGATGGATCTCGAAAAACCCAACGGAAACGGCGACGCAACCGAGCCCGAATGCCTGGAGGATGTTGAAGTCTGACATGACCATCTTCCGCGACAGGATCTGCGACAGGAAGAGAAAGAAAGAGATCCCAAAGGCAACAAAGCCGATGACCATGAGCGATATGAGAAAATTAGAGAAAACCGGGGAAAGCTCGGCGAGGTAGTTGCATGGCATGCAGCAGAGGCCGATGCAGGCGCGCTGGCGCTCAAAGAAGACGATGTAGCGCGACGGAGCGAGAGGCCTCCATGGCAGAAGCGGTGAGGGGCATGTTGTCGTCGACGCGTTGCCGGCAGAGGACATAAGCACGTCAAGATCGAGGACAGAACTGTCCGTTCAGGAGACCATCGGAGAGCGGGCTCGGGGGGGTGGTTGATCTTTTCATGATCCTGATCTTCAGCTCGAAGGGCTGAATTTTAGTTGGCCCCGGCGCGATGAGCATCGCTTGGCTCATCCGAACAAAAATAGTGCACGTGATATGTCCACGTGACGGCAGCCTTCTCTTCTCTTCCCGACAAGAAGTCGCCAGCATCGCAATGGACTTTGTGCGCGACGTCGTCGAACGCCCCGAGCTGGACCGGCCGGGGGCGTTTGTGCCTCCTGCTGCGCCGACAGCATCAGCATCGTCCGCCAGCCCCCGGCCGAGGTCTCTGTGGCGGTCGCGACTCAAGGGCCAAAAACCGCTGTCCTCCGCCGCCGCCGCCGCCGCCACAACTGCCACAACCTCAACCACAAATGCCACCGCAGCGGCAGCGACTTTGGCTGCCGACGCCTCCGAGGCCGCGCGCATAGGCGCCGAGAACGAGGCTCGCATTGCGGCCATGTCGCCTGACGAAATCGCGGCCGAGCGCGCAGCGCTCGAGGCGTCCTTGCCGCCGGGCCTGATCTCGAGAATCCTCAGGCGGGATCCGACCGCCGCGGACGCGCTGCTCTTCACAGGCGCCTTCGACGAGAATGGTGCATTTGACAGCAACCCGGGTCCACAACAGCCGGCTCAGAAAACCAAGCCCGTGCGAACCGTTGAGCTCGAGGACGTGTCTGCTGACGACTCCGGCGCTGCATATGAAGACGATGCCGGCGAGGACGAGGTCGATCACGCCCTCGGTGACGCCGCTCCGCCGGCACCGATCGTCGCACCGGTTCTGCCCATCCCGGCCTCCACGACGCACTTCCCCGCCCCGCCGGCCCAGGAACTCGACCCGGACGACCCTGACTTCCTCGACAAGCTGCACGACAAGTACTTCCCGGACCTGCCCAGGGACCCGTCCCGGCTGGCGTGGATGCAGCCCGTGTCCGAGACCGAGGACAGCTCGTCGCCGTACTTCCCCGAGCAGGAGTCCGTCTCGCCCGCGGACATCCGGTTCGATTTCCAGGGCAACGTGATCCCGCCGTCCAAGTCGGCCTCGCTGCCCGCGACGCTCGGCCTGCACCACCACTCGGACTCGCCCGGCTACGCGGGCTACACGATTCCCGAGCTCGCGCACCTGTGCCGCAGCGCCGTGCCGGCCCAGCGCGCGATCGCCGTGCAGGTCGTCGGCCGCATCCTCTTCAGGCTCGGCACGAACTTCTACGGCGAGTTTCTCGGCGACGCGCTGTGGGACATCGTCGACAGCACGCGCGTGATCGAGTCCATATACGAGGCGGCAGACGAGAACAAGACGAGGCATCTCGGACTGCGCACGTGTGCGGTCGAGGCGCTCTGGCTGTGGAAAAAAGGCGGCGGCAGGCTGAGGAAGACGGACTAGGCGCCGCATGTATATAATATAATATAGGGTGATGGCATTATGGAAATGAAGACAAAATATATATATATGTACAATATTGACAACTTTTCGAGTGTGCAAGCCGTTCTAGTTTGTGAGAAAGATCTTAAACCTTTGCCATGCCGTGGGCTCGACGGGTCCATTCGCTAGTTCTTCTTTCAGCTTGATGTAATACTCTGGCTTTCCTTGTGGCCGCAGCAGTTTGTCCGACATGGGATACTATATTACTCCTTTTAGCGCGACGCTCCTCTCTCTCCGTAGCATAACTCATAATAACACTCACCAGCTTTAAGTATTTGCCGTCTAGGAGCTCGTCGATGGCCCGAATCTGGGTATCAACCGGCGGAAGACCCTCGGGTGTGGGCACCTTGGGACTCGCCTGGTAAGTTTGTATCTGCTCGCTCAGTGTGGCCTTGAGGTCGATGGGACGCCTGAGTGCGTCTTGCGGCCATGCCTCGATGAGCTTCGCGAACCGTTTCAGTCCGCTCATCTGTGTGCTGTTCGTTGTGTTGCTTCGAGTCACAGTCGGTGAAGTCGTGAGATGTAAAAAGTTGCCGCCCCACGCTGGGAATAATAAACCACTGTTTCGACGATCCCAATCTGCAAACAGCAACGGCACGACAACGACCATGACGGCCTCCTCCTCAAATCCCGTCTCCGCACTCCTCAATCCCGCCTCAGAACAGGCTCCCGCCGCGCGGCCGTCAATGAGCCCGTCCATCGCGTCGCTGCTTACCCAGGACGGCCCGCCGAGCCTGTCCGCGCGGTCGCCGGATGCGAGCGCCAGCCGGTCGGCACAGGGAGCAGGGCTTGCCGTGTCGGCACTGCTGTCAACAGATCCACCAAGGCGGAACTCTGGAGCATCATCACCGCCGCCGCTGCCGCCGCCGTCGTCATCGTCATCCATCGAGATCGTCACGGCCACCCCGCCCCACCGCGCGGCACAAGCCAACGGCAGCAAAACGACAGCAAAGACAGCAACCGCACCCACGAGCACGACCACAGCAATTGCCACAGCAACAGACACAAAACCACTACAGACCCCGCAGACGCCGGCGCGAAAGCCACGCGACACGACAGCAGCCACAGGAACGGCCACCCCGACCGCCGCGTCGTCATCTCTTCTCCTCATCGGCGGCGCGGGCTCGCCGGCAGACGACGCGGCGGTCGAAGAGGCGCCGACCGTCTGCGTCCACGTACAGCTTTCGGGCCACGCCAACACGGTCATCGACATCGCAAAGCTCGCCGAAGACAAGTACGGCTGGGCGGCGCTGCACCCGCGCATCGCGGCCACGGCCGCGGACCTGCTCGACGAGGACGGCGGCGGCGGCAAGAGCGGCGCGGAGGACTCGGACGAGTCCGACGGCGACGACGACGACGCCGGCGACAACGCGGGCGGCTCGAAGAAGCCGGCCAAGCGGCGGAAGACGGACGGCCGCTACGGCAAGTACGACATAAACGACCCGTTCATCGACGACTCCGAGCTCTTGTTCGAGGAGCAGGCCGCGAGCACGAAGGACGGGTTCTTTGTGTTTTCGGGCCCGCTGATCGCGGAGTCGGACCAAGTCCGCATCGAGCGCGCGGACGGCACGATCAAGCGGCCCGGACGGGGCCGGGGCGCCAAGTCAGGCGGCACGTCCCGGAGCGTGAAGAAGACCGCGACCGTGGCCGGCGCACGGGACGCGAGCCCGGCCCTGATTCAGATAGCACCGGCGCCGGCAGGCACTGCCACCGGTGCAGCTGCACCCGCGACGACGGCGAGCACTGTCGCGATCGCGCCGGCGCCAAAGAAGCGGAGACCAAAGGAGATAAAGGAGGTGAAGGAGGTCGCAGGTTCCACGGCATCGACGCCAGCCTGATTGAGGCGCGGCGCAATGGCATGATGGAATGGAGTCGCTTTGTTTGCTATTGGGCAGGTGGGAAAATATCCTTGCAGGTTTGGTATTGTCTTTCGGTTCTTTCGGTTTCCGTGTAAAGATGTATCGTATTAATTTACAGAGAAGTATCAAAACAAAACCACCAGAATCCTATTTACGACAGACCCATTGACTCGTCAAAGAACGCAAAACACGGGAGAAATTCCCGGACAACTTTATAAAACACAACTAGCAAACTTGTAGTAGAGGGTAGAGCTACTCTGCGGCGGCAGTGCTCTCGAATTCAAACTCGCGCGAGAGTGCGGTTCGTCTGATCGCGGCGAGGCTCTGGGCGATCACCTCTTCATCCGTCTCACCGGCAAGGCCGACGATTGCCTTGTATTGGGTCTCCGTGAACTTTGTGGTCGAGTCCTCGTCGATCGAGGTCCAATTGGGAGAGACGCCGATGGGATGGCTGAAGTCGTCAATGGGGTCGGCGAACGGGGATACGCCTGTCATGAGGCCGTCCTATGGGCACGAGTCCACGAGTTAGAGCCGGACCAAGAGACCACGGGCATGCCAATCAGCAAAACCGGACAAAACATACCTCGTCAAAATTGACCTTTGCGACGATGAGATCGTCGCACTTTTCGATTATCCGGCCGCCGGTTTCGCCAAAGAGGACGTCCGTGTCGGTCGACTCGTGCAGGCGCGCCTGGTGCGCCTGCTTGACGAGCACGACGGACGTGACGACCCGGGACAGATGTATTGGGCCCTGAATCTTTCCTGCAAAGACGAGCACGGAGTTGGAGCAGTCGTTGACCTGCACGCTGTTGACGGTGACGTTTGCGGGCACGTACACGATCGAGTCCTCGGCGTGCGACACGAGCAAGGACGAGGACGGCGGGAGCACGGGCACGGCGACGAACTTTGAATTCACGCGCAGGATCTGGTGGACGGGCACGGCGGAGCCGACGTCGGGGAGCGCGGCAGTGGCGGCCGCGAGCGAATGCGGTACTGGCGGATGGTCGGCCAAGGGGAAGCCATTGGCAGCCCGCCGCCTGCTGGAGAAGGTGAAGCGGGTGTGCGGGGCGATGCGGTTCTTGAGGTCGTCGAACTCGGCAGACAATTGATCCAGTTGCTGCGGAGGCTGAGGTTAGCGGTGTGTGTCATCCCGGATGCGGAAGCAGTCGATGGGGGAGGGGCGGGGGGAGTGAGAGAGGCATACACTGGCGTAGATGCGCTGGTCATAGGGCGCGAGGTAAGCGTTCGCTTTTTGGACGTCAGTCTGCAGGGAGGCGAGGGAGGACTCGATTGACTCGATGAGGTCGGCGGGGGAGGTCGTGCTGGGGTCTGTGGCGAGCAGGCTCTCGAGTGCTGGAGGCAGGAGTCAGAAGGATCGAGATCAGACGGGACGGAGTAAGCAGGAGCTCGAAGGAGCAGCTCGACGCCCGCCCCGAAGCGGCAAGCGGTAAACACAGCCGGACACGTACCCGCCTTGACGGTCCGGAAATGGACGTAGAACGTCTGCTGCGTCTGGTGCAGCTTCGACATGGCTTTGGTCGGCGCTGTTTTATAGCAGCACAACTCACTCAGCGCTGGCTTTGCCGGACTGTGATTTGGTTGTTTGCGCCCGCTGGCCAATTGTTGAAAGTAGTGACTGGGCCGGCCCGGGCCTGCCCTTGCTGACACCGCCCACCCGCGGCCCACCGGGACTCACGCGGGGCTCGTACCGGGTCACAGGTCACAGGTCACAGCTCACACACGTGACACGGGTCACCGGTGACTCCTAATGGTTGTGATCATGCCTGTCCAAATTTCTATCTAAACTAAACTCTTGTGTTCTGTCTGCCCTCCAGCCTCCAGCCCTCTCACTCCTCCTTCCCTGGATAGTGAATGCCCCGTCCCTCGCCCAGCTTGCTGATCGTCTCCGACAGCGGGCGCCGCTGTGTGATGGCGAAAAACTCAGACGACCTGTCCGCGAACTTGGACTCCTCCGGGTCGAGCACGTCTTGCGACGCGCCATAGAGACCGCCCGACCACCGTGCCAGGCCGAGGACCGAACCGAGCGCGAGCGACGTGAAGACGGTGCGTGCGAATGTGCCGCCTGCAGGAACACCGGAGCCGAGTTAGCATGCGGGTCGTAGTCGCCCTTACCCCCGCAGGACTGTCAAACCATCTCTCTAATCTACACACCTTTCAGTCCAATGATGGCACCGCCCGCAAGACCACCAATAAAATGGTTCCATCCGTCATCCTTCTCCCGTAGATTCGACGACGCGACCTCGACGAACCTATATGTAATACCGATCGATGCTGCCGACAGTCCATGATTAGTACTATTCATATCCAGTTCCCCTCTTCTCGCCCACAACCGCAGGCCGAGGAGCCGACGCAAACAGAAAAAAACACAGCACCCACCATAAAACACGGTCGTTGTGCCCAAGCGCTGCACAGACTGGACAAGCGGCGTGTTGAAGTGGTGGAAACGCTCCATCGCAGTTGCGTGCGCCAGACTCACGCCGAGCAAGGGCAGCGTGACCCGCGACGTCAGGTACAACGTGTCGCGCGGCTCGTAGTCGGGGTAGTCGTGCACGGGGTAGATGACTTTCGGAATTATCGACATATTGTGATATGCAAGGGGTGGTGGTGGTGGTGGTGCAGTTGGTGGTGATGGTGATGCTGCTGCTGCTGTTGCTGTGGATCAGGGCCCGTCAAAAAGATTGATGTGCAGGCGCCGTGGGACAAGTCGGCCGAGGGTCTCGTCAGGACAGCACAGAAGAACTCGTCCGTCGAGGAATTGGCAGGCAGGCGGGTGCGTGGTCGTTCCGGGCAAAGTCCAACTTGACTTGTTCGTCTGTTCGTCGACCAGTGGTTTTCCGTCTCGAGACGGCTTTGACGAAACGCAAATTCGGGCCAATCAGACGCGTGCAAATAATAAAGAAAGGCCCGCTCCCAGCGGCGCAACTGTGCATGCGCTGCGGCAGATATGCCACAACACGCACGGCGGCCGCTGCGGCGCATCCGTCCAGCCAGCACCGCACATATGCCGTGGCCACACTGCGTCACGCCGCTGGCCCGCCGCATAGCAAATAGGTGACCGCGTCTGGCGCATCCAGAGCCAAAGACGCGAACAGAACAACGCCTCTGGCCTCGCCTGCGATTCAGAGACCACACGCAATCGTTCTAGACTGAGACGTCTTCTCTGCCCGCGAGGTGTCCGGACGCTGCACAGTCTGCTTTGCACTGCTGCCGCTGTTTTGCCGGTTGTGCCGTCTGTCTGGTTCTGCGCGACCACACACTCGCTGTTTGTCCCATCCACCACCCCCCCAATGATCCGCACATAGCAACGGCCACATCGCCCCTCGTCGCAATCTGCTCTCGTCCTCCGCAATGGCGGCTCCGCATGGCGCAGGCAAGTCGGCGCCGCTCGTGGTCCAGCAGCTGACACAGTACCTCCCCGGATCACTCGCTCTCGGCCTTCCGTTCCCCCAATTCCCGCTCGTGGCTGACGGCACGCTCGTCAACATCGTGCCCCACTCCTCCCCGGACGACTTCCACAATGCCCAGTCGCAGCACCAATCAGCACGGCAGAATGTCATTGATCTGCCGTTGTGTGGCCACAACCACCACTTCATATCCGACATGGCGCTGTCGCATCCGCACTCCGACGGCGTGGCCAAGCCTGCCACCTCTGTCCATGCTGACACCAAGTCTGACGACTTCAACATCGTCTGTGCCGTCTGTCGCTACCACTTCAGTGTTCATCTTGACGCGGGCGGCAAGGGCAACTGCGGGTCAGCTTCCGACAAGATCCATCACTTCATCCCCGTGTCCATGTCCACGCAGTCCGCCGAGGACACCGGCGCAGACATCTCCGGCGAACAAATAAGGCTCACCTGTTATGTCTGCTCGGCGCTCTTGACGGTCTCGATCCACGAACCGCGCTTGACGGATGCCATCGTCGCAACGTTTAAGGAGGACCACATCAAGACACGGGTTGCGAACTTCAATCAGAAACGCGCCGACGACGCAAGCAGCGCAGGCCTAGACCCCCCGCTACCGACGCCTACTCCCTCCACCTTGGTATGCTACAATACCTTGAATCGCATTTTGTCAAATCCGGCAACGTGTGCGCCTGGCGTCCAACCCACGCCCGTCAGTGGCCACAGCGTTACTCTCAACACAAAACTTGATCCCGATATCCTCCAGCACTTCTATTTTGTGAAGGATGAGGTGCGAATTAATTCCTTTGCTTATAATTTGCGCAGAGTCACACGCCGGCTAACACTATCTAGACCGGTGATCGATGGCTCGCGCCCCTAGTCAATGAAGACACGGATGAATCCAGAAAGAAGCGACGAGCCCTCGAGGAAACGCAAATAGAAATCGGTATTTTGTGCCGATTAGAGAGTGAGTTTGACAGGCCCGACCTTCCAGTACTTATAAAGTCACCACTAACGTTGGTTGTCCCAGCTAATAACAGTGCAAACCCGTTCAACCTGTCAATCGAAAGCGAAACCCCCCAGTTGAGGCGTCGGCTTGGGTGTGATTCCTGTATGAATTACCTCCTTGCTGCTTGCTTTCCTCCCAGCGTCGTATTACTTTGGTACTGACAATGCAGATCCCACCGTTCTTCGCCATGTTGGTCTTGATCCAACAAATCCAGTTGCCCTGTAGGTGCCATTGATAAAGTGTACTGTGTGTGTTTGGACTGACCCCCCTTTTTTTTGCAGTCGCTGCGCAAACCTGGGCGCTCTTCCTGATTTCAACGATAGCCTGCTTCTGCAATGCTTCGACCGACAAGTCTCCGTCGATCCGTCGAATTCGGCGTACTATCTTGAGTGCCTACGAGAACTGTCCACGTCGAGGCAATCCGAGGAGCTTCAGATCCGCGTTGTCGAACTGCAGTCTCTCGGCCTCATAACGCGGGAAGATATCAGAGACGCATATCGAGAACTTGGCATAGATGACCCAGATGCGGTTTCCGACGATTCAGTCATTCTGGGAATATACAAGGCGCGATTACAAGACTCCGCGCTGAGCGCCGTCAAAATGAAACCGGCGCTGAAAGTCATCGCAGACGCGCGAGAAAGCGAGTTGCTAAGGTCATTTTTGCAAGCCGAGGATCTTGACGAAGAGCAAAGTCTAAAGGTCCTCGGAGTGTCTAAAGAAACCGACGACGACACAGTCATCGCGTCTTACGATTTCAATCTCAAAGAGTATTTTGCCAAGCAGGACCTGTACAGCAGGGCGCTTGTCGTCATAGCGAAGTCTCGCCGGAGTCCAAAGCTGCTGTCATACGCAGAGCTGAACGAATTGACGGGACCGCTGCCGGACTTGCCGGAGGCCTTTTCGACCCTCGGAGTTCTCGAGAGCATTGAAGACATTCATATTTTGACGGTCTTCGACATTCGAGTGAACGACAATCCGAGTGACATTTTGAGGATGCGGAATGCTCTCCGGGCCATCGCGCAAGCACGGAAAAGTCCTTCCATCAAGCACTTTCTGACAACCGGAATAATAGACCGTATGTTTTGCCATACAGATTACGAACTCGAGGAACTTTGCTAACGGCTTTTGTTTTTCTATTTCACAGCAACCATAGAACCGGAGGCCTCTGAGGACGAGCCCGTCGGATTGCGCAATATCGGCAACACGTGCTACCTGAATTCATTGCTACAGTTCTACTTTACTGTTAAGCCGTTGCGGGAGTTAGTTCGTTCATTCGATGAAAGCGGATTGAGTGAGAATCGCTCTGATGCCGAGACTCGGGGGAAGAGGATCGGCGGGCGAAAAGTCACTGGGTGGGAGATCACTCGATCGATTAATTTTGTGAATGAGCTGGGAGACCTGTTTGGAAATCTGATTACGTCCGCCGAGAGCTCGGTTGCGCCGAATCATCAGCTCGCGTACTTGGCATTGGTCAGTTCGAAGGAAGCGCTCGAAGACATGAGGCACACCAGCGTCACCGCGGACGTCACCATGACCGACGCAGACACTCCTGGCGAGCCGCTGAAGGTGTTGGGACCACTAACTGAGGAAGATGCGGTCATGGCCGGTGCGGAGTCGGCTCTACCCACTACTACTGCTGCTCCATCGCGCCTTCCACTTGTGCACGAAGATGCTCCGCCCGCTCACGAGGTGGTTGACATCTCAACGGACGACGAGTTTGACAGTTTGGAGGTGAACCCAGATTCGGCGAGCCCGATTGACAAGGAAAACATCTCACCATATACTGCGTTGGATGATAGCGTCAAGGGTTCTCTTGCTGCGACTGAGCGCCACGTACTTGGCGAAATCAAGTCGTCAAATGCCGATCGTCGCGTGGCCCAATCTTCGACTGTGTTGGAAACAGATGGGGCTTTTGTCGACGATAAAGCTGAGGAAGTGAACGATAAACCACTAGATCTAGATGCCGCCTCAGCAGGGTCTCCTCCGACTGCAGCCGAAGTAGCCGAACCAAAGAAGCCACTCCTATTGCTTCCGCCTCCTCCGCCTCACCGTTCGTTGTCGTCAGCACCTCCAGTTCCCCCACGACGGGATTCGAACATGATGTTTGGAAACCAGCAGGATGTGACGGAGTGTATCGAGAACGTGCTCTTCCAGATCGAGGCTGCGCTGCAGCCTGCCTCGATCGCCGACGACGGCGAGCAGATTGACCTTGTGAAGGACCTGTTTTACGGCAAGACCACGCAGACGCTCGAGGTCAAGGGCGGCCCGGCTGCGGACGGGAACGTGTCGGTGCGAAAGAAGGAAGAGCGGTTCTCGCATCTCATAGTCGACGTCGCGAGCGGGCCGCGGAATATCTACGACGCGCTCGACGCTTGTTTCGATGCCGAGACCGTCGACTTGGACGGCAAGCGGGCACGGCGGTACGTGACCATTTCGCAGCTGCCGCCGATCCTGCAGATCCAGGTGCAGCGAGTGCAATACGATCGCGAGCGCGGCCGCGCGTTCAAGTCGAACGCGCCGCTGATATTTGACGAGACCGTGTACATGGACAGATACATGGACTGCCTGCCAGAGACCGACATCAAGTCGCTGCGCGAAGAGTTCTGGGAATGGAAAGCGGAGCTCGCGGAGCTGGAGAAGCAGCGCGCGAAGCTGCAAGAGACCGTCGACGGCGTGAACGGGCTGCCCGCGCAGCAGACGCTGAAGGCGACGCGGTTCTGGCTCGAGCAAGCGCGCGAGGCGACGGTCGGATTCACGTCCGCCGTCGACATGACGCTGGCGCGGCCGGAGCCGGGAAAGTCGCTGCTCGACCGCGACGACGTTTTCGAGAGCGAGGACGACATTGCCGGCACGGCGCTGATCGGCGACATCATCGGCGAGCTGGACGCCGAGATCGCGACGATCGAGGCCGAGGAGCCGCGGCTGAGCGAGCGCATCCGCGAGCTGAACGACAAGATCGCGACGCAGTTCTCGGGCCTCAAGCGCCTCGGCTACAAGGTGCACGCGGTCTTCATCCACCGCGGCCAGGCCACGTACGGCCACTACTGGATCTACATCTACGACTTTGCCGCCCAGGTCTTCCGCAAGTACAACGACGAGCGCGTGACGGAGGTCCGGGCGGACGAGGTCATGCCGTTCGCGAGCGAGCTTGCGCGGTCGCCGTTCGCGGCGCCGGCGCCGGGCTACGACGCGTCCGCTGCCACGCCGTACTTCCTCGTCTTTGTGCGCGAAGATCTTACGGATTCGCTTGTGGAGGCCGTGCACCGGCGGCTAGCCACTGCCGCCGCCGCCGCGGCTGCCGCTGATGCTACTGACGCTGCTACGACTACCCCTGACTCTACCGCAACAACGACGACCGTGGAAAGTCCCACGACCAGCGTTTCTTCTACCGAGTAAAAAAACTTGCATTCAGATGCGACCGAGCAATCAGACCTTCCCTCACGATCGGCCGAGTAATTAAGTTTATGTCAATTGGTCCATCCTCCATGAGTGTCTGCGTCTCCGTGACCGAAGTTCTATAGGAGCGAAACGAGATGAAATGAAATGACGTGACGACGCATGTGCTGCTATGTTTTCTGTCTGTATCTTTATTTTGGTCTGCACCATACGGCATTCGCCGGCGAGGATGTTCCTTTGTCATATAGCCCCTTGTATTTTCGTGTTTTATTATGTCTCTTTTTTTTTTTTTTTCCCGGGAACCAGTGATATGTTGTTGCCTTCTATTTCAGGCTGAACTCGGTTCATCGCTTTTTTCGCGGATTCCTGTGCCCGCTTTTCTGTCGGGCTTAATAATCTCACAACCCGAAGATGCAATGCAAGTTCGCATTTATTAATGGGAAATGTTGTTTTGTTCAAACACGGACATGAAAGACACGTAAAGCACGCAAGCCATTCTTGAGGCCGGATGGGCCCGTCGCCTACATTACTCGGACATAAGACATGCACCGGCAAAATATTAAAAGATCAATTTATCTTTCTATCTATCTTCGACCAATTTAAATACTTTGTGGTGTTATATTTTTCTGTTGCATGAACAGAATCAAGATTGCAAAGGTGCAAGACGAAAGATAAAACGTAGAAGATACAAAAATGCATGGACAAAGAAAAAGAAATAACAAGGGTGCGAACACGCTAAACAAAATCGGAGGACGCGGAGGACCGGCGGGAGGGAGGGAGGAGGGGGAGGCGGAGCTGGTGTGGCGGAGCGGCGGCGGGAGGAAAGAACTAGGCGCGCAAAAACAGGTTCCAAGACTAATAAAACAAAGCATCGAAAGAGAGAGAGAGAGGGGGGATGGGCGACCGCGAGCCCTGTCACCACGAATACATAGCGGATGAAGGGGGGCCGCGTTCAGTGCGTTGCATTCCCCCAACCACCTCGACAAAATAAGACCCATATTTTTGAACAAAATAAGAAACCACATGCACACAAAATAGGGCTCTGTAACTATAAGTGAGACAAGGAGCAGATGACCACTGGCTATATATAATCGATTGATAGAGCGCCAAATAGGGAAGTAAGCAAAAACGGCAAGCGGAGAACAAACAATCAACAACGAGAATTCCTATTCTCCTTGCGCAGGCAAATTAGCGGTCGACAGGTTATAAGATCGAGTCCAGCCTTGTGAACACATTCAGCCTGTAGATTACGGGGTCAGCAAAACACACGTGCAAACACATCAACAAAGAAGACACATACGCCGCGGCGACCACTTCCACTTGTAATTCCTTGTCTTTATTTACGTTCAGCTCGTCCGAAATCTCCTGTGCAAGGTTGACGCCGACGCCGCCGGCGCCGCCGCCGGGCTTTGACGCGAACGGCCACTGCGAATAGTCGCTCAACAGCTCGTCGACGCGACCGAACGCGCGGTCGCGCCCGTCGTGGCTCAGGTCCACCAGCACGTTCTCGAGAACGTTCGCCGCGTACGCGGCGCAGACCATTGCGACGGTCCGCAGGTATCTGAACGGCACCTCCTCCGGAATCAGCGGCGACGCGTTGAGGACGACGGTCCGGGCCGTGAGGATGCTGGTCACGCGACGCCTGATTTCTTCCTTCGCGCCGGAGTCGGACACGGGGTGGGTGGCCATGTCGAACAGCAGGAAGTTGCGCTTCTCGGTCCGCAGGATGCCTTTGTCGACGAGGCCCTTCGCGAGCCGCTCGCGCACCTGCTTGAGCTGGTAGCCGATCTTCATCAGGTTCCACGTCTCGCCCGACATGAGGTCGATCCACGCGCCGACCGACATCTTCTCGCTCGACTTCATGAGCTTCAGCGCCTCGTCGAGCAAAACCTCGCCGGTCAGCCGGTCGTCGACGACCTCGATTAGCCGGTCGCTGAGGGGGAGTCGCCGGCGATTCGGGTCGCGGTCCATGCTGATGCGGCCGCGCAGGGCGAGCTCGAGCATGATGCAGCCTCGGAGAACGTAGGAGATATTGTCGTTCCAAAATGATAGGTAGCCCTTCGAAGAGTCAGTAGCTGTCAAATAACGCCAATGGGGTGCTGCAGGAGGGAAGGTGTGGAGGTGCCAATATATTAAACACAAATTGGAGGAATCAGCCAGGACACAACGACACAACGAAATAATGAAAGGAGCTTTATATATGCACACCACATATCTGTCTGCACAGTCACTTCCAATTGCGTATGCGCGTGGGTCCACGGCGAGGGTCGATAGAGCAGAGGGAACGAAGGGGGCGTGGCTGATGAACGCACCTGTTTGTCCTTGAGACCCATGAGCAGGACCTCCTCCATGAGCGTCAGACGGGGCTGCCGCGCGCGCTCGTCGCCGTCCTGCATGTCGCGCGGATCAAACGCAATCTTGTGGCCGTTTTCGCCGGTCTGCGACTCGCCGTGGTAGGACGACGACTGATCTGACTGGCCGGACAGCTGCACCGACGAATCGCCGGGCGAGGCCGTCGAGGGCGGGCCGGACGGGGTCGCGTTCGCAACGCGGCGGCGCTGGAGGCCGGAGGAGGACATTGGCGGGTTGGAGAATAGAATGGAGCAAGGGCGGGGCTGCAGAGAAGCGCGGAGGACAAGAGAAGTAAATGCGAGAGAAGAGTGAGGGCAGCGATATCAGAACGCTCGCCGGGGTCGCGCAGCGGCGCAGCCGCTGTGTCGGCTACGAGTACAAATCCCTTCCATGCTGTCTGGTCCATAAACGTCCTTAAACCACGCCTTGAGAAGGAATGCCAGAGGTGTATTTTTATATAATCTGTTTTGAGCTCATATCATAGTTCTATAGACAAATCAAACGAAAAACAAGAAAACATGTCGTTCCAAAACACGCCTTCCCACCCGTCATGCGTCACTTTTAATCGTACTTCTTACAACACGCAACACCCTCGTCTCACACTTACAACAACAGCTTCCGCGGGTCCTCGATGAACTCCTTGACGAGCTTCAAGAACGTAACCGCCTCCCGGCCGTCCAAAAGTCTGTGGTCGTACGTCAGGGCCAGGTACATCATCGGCCGGATCTCGACCTTGCCGTTGACGGCAACAGGGCGGTCCTTGACGGCGTGCAGGCCGAGAACGGCGGTCTGGGGCAGGTTGATAATGGGCGTGCCGTAGAGCGAGCCAAAGACACCGCCGTTGGAGATAGTGATGGTGCCGCCGGCCATGTCCTCGATCGTCAGCTTGCCATCGCGAGCCTTGACGCCCAAGTCGTGGATGGCAGTCTCAACGCCGAGTAGCGACAGCGTCTCTGCGTTCCGCACAACAGGTGTCACGAGGCCCTTCGAGGTGGCAACCGCAACAGAGATATCGACGTAGTCGCGGTACACAATCGTGTCTCCGCCGTTCGGGCCCTCAATCGCACCGTTTGCCGCGGGGACCTCCTTAAGCGCGGCAACAACGGCGCGCGAGAAGAACGACATGAAGCCAATCTTGACTCCGGTCTTCTTCAGGATCTCGTCCTTGTACGACTTTCGGAACTCGATCAAGCTCGACATGTCGACCTCGTTGAACGTCGTCAGCGACGCGGCAGTGTTCTGGGACTGCTTTAGGCGCTCGGCGATGCGCAGACGCATGCGGTTCATCTTCACGCGACGCTCCTCACGAGCGCCAATTGCGCTGGGAGCCGGAGCCGCAGCCTCGGCGGCGGGGGCAGGCTTGGCAGCAGCAGGCTTGGGGGCAGGCGGTGGAGGAGGAGCGGCAGCGGCGGGAGCCGGAGCAGCAGCGGCAGGCTTGGGCGCCTCAGCGGCAGGCGCGGGAGCAGACTCGGCCTTGGGCGCTTCCGCGGCAGGAGCACTGCCGCCAGACGCAGAAGTGTCCAGCTTGAACAATTCCTGGCCAACGGTGACGGTGTCTTCTTCGTTTGCGAGGAACTCAGTGATGACACCGGCAGCGGGAGCATTGACGGCAACATCGATCTGGATCATGTTAGCATGTTCAATGTTAGAAGCAGACATTCGTAGAACAATTTAAATCTACCTTGTCAGTCTCGATAGAGGCAACCTCCTCATCCTGCTCGACAAAGTCGCCAACCTCTACACAGAAGAGAATTAGAATGACATCCAAAAATAAGATGTAATGTCGTAGAAGCCAACCGGCAAATGCCGGTTAAGGGTTCAATGATCGCATTCAACACTCAGAGACCACAGCACGACGTTGATTCGCGATGGCCGTCACGACAAACATCCAGAACAAAAGCAATCACATACGCTTGACCCACTGCTTCAGGGTGCCCTCAGTAATAGACTCAGCCATGGGAGGGACTGGGACGGTCTCGATCGCTGTGATCACAAACAAGTTAGATACAGAGCTCCACACAACCACACCACGCCATGCAATTACACGCACCATAAGTTCTAAGCGCGAACTGAGCACCGGCCTGCGCAAACAGGGCCGGGCGAGCAGCGTGGGTGGGGCGAGCAGCCAGAGCGCGCAGAGCGACGGGAGCGACGGCAGCTCTGCGAGAGAACGTGGACGCGGACCGGCGCGCGACGGCGGCGGACACGGCCGACATCCGCAAGGACCGGGAAGAAGCAGCAACGATCATGATGGGCGAGCGGTGAAGGTGAGAGGTGATGGAGGAGATGGAGGAGAAGAAGGAGGAGCCTGACATCAGAGAGGATAAAAACGAAGCAAGCGGTCAGATATCCGGCACGAGCCCGGCGCCGCTGAGGCCGTGCCAGCCTTCCGCGCATATCTGCACAATTGTAGTTGCATATAAGCCATAAGTACCACATAATGGCAATGCTTGCGTCGGATCCTCGCCATAAAGCGACCGCTGATTGGCTGGATTGGCCGCCACTATTCCGGGGCTGGACACGCCTGGATTTTATATGAGTGTTTTCCGCCATTCTTTTAGTTGGTATGTCCCCAGAATGCTGCAGCTTTATATGCGCCAGCAAAACTTGGTTTATGCCACATACCTGCCCGCGTTTTGAGCAGAACATCGCGAACATCATCTTGAACGCCCTCGGAGCCATCCCGCAGACTCTACCACCGCCATCAGCACTTCGCAATGTCGTTCGCAGTGCCATACAGCCCGCAGCACGTCGCGTCTATCTACCGGCGTGCTCTCCGTCTCTCGCTCAATTGGGCTGTTCGCCGCGACCTATGGCGGGAGGAAGCACTTACTATTCGTGCCCAGTTTGACGCAAACAAGTCCGTCACGGACCCTCGAAAGATCAGAGTTAGTTTTTGGATTGCTGTATTTCGGATCACTATGGTGGATAAGCTTGGACTGACTTGAAGGGTTAATAGGAGCTCATTGTTGCCGGCGAGCAGGCACTGGAGATCAACAGACATCCTGATCCATATATCCCTCCTCAACGACCTGGAGGTGCGTACATCCCAGTTTTCACGTTCCAGATGCTATCTATTGCGCTGCCATGAAAGAATGTAACTGCTGGGCTTTTATACTGACTAGCTGCTCGTTTCTCAATTGCAGGCTCGAAATACGAACGTAATGTCCCACCGCCTCTCGACAAGCGTAAGTTGAAATGCCTCGGGTCCTACACCCCATATATGTCGCATACTAACATAGATAATCACGTATGCAGCGATTATCGGCGACTGGTAGTACTCTTGTGCGTGCGGGGACGATTATTCTCGTGCGCCGTTTGGAGCAGTTTGTACATTCTGATAGACATACAGTAATTTGGCATGGAAGTCTACGGATTTTGAATTGCGAACTCATCTTGATTGGGAAATTGTATTGCGCGGCGGTGGTAAAATATACTCAACGAATGCATGAAGGCGTATGTGCGCTGCTGCACCTGTTTTGTGCGGATTTGCATTTTATCTTTTGAACTGCATCACTCAGCACACTCGGGTCATATCCAGAGTATTTAGCTGTTCTGCCCCTGGTCCTGGAGTCAATGCCGCTCAAGTCGGAGAAACTGTAGTGGAAAGTTATGTGTAGTTTTCCTTTTCCTTTCGGCGTCGAGTCTTGGATGAAAGATAGTTCATAACCACCCTCGCGCGGCGCATTTCCAAATCCATCAGTCTGGCAAAACGCAGGATGTCGTCGTCGAATCGTCGGCACCACAACAAGCATGACCACACCACTCACAGCCACTCAGACCGTAAGCCTATCACTCATTCCAGACGAGTGCATGGCAAGCCGAGAACTTCGGCCGCGATAGAGCCTGGACGGACGTCACCAGCGCGACAGGAACATGAACATGGTTCACACAAACATCATCACGAGCCGTCGTCATCTAAGCTTGAGTACGAACGTGTGCAAGGATCTACAACGGTGTCTGGTCCAGGCGACGAGTTCAAGAATGGTGATGATAGGTCGATCATGGAAGGCGAGAAAGGCTCCGAATTGGACAACCCCGCAATCTTAAAGAAGCCGCCCGTGTCCGCAAGGAATCCTGATGCCTTCCTACGTCTACTCTCGGAGGCTATAAGACTGTGTGTTTACCGGTGTGAATTCATTTACTGTCTCTGTCAAACTGACCTTAGGTAGCCCGTCTCACACACTTTGGTACGTCTGGAGTGGCTGCTAAACGGTCTTTTTGGTCTATTCCTGCTCACATTGTCGCCAGCCTCGCACTGCTGTACTTGGACGAATACCGTTCCTTCGTAAGGTCCAAGCGAACGGGCCCCGAATATCGTGAGCCCATCCCAGACCAATATGTAAGTTGTCTGTGGTTTATGGCGAAGGTGGCACTACATCTGTCTGACGACTCCACTATGTCCTATTACAGAGTCTGGTTGTTGCATCCTTGTCAATAGCGTCAAAAGCCACCGAATCACCTCGTCGTCTGCGCGAGCTGCTCGTCCCAGCATACCACCTCATACACAAGTCATCAGGCGAACGTCTGACGTTCCCATCTCACACATACGACGCGCTGCGCGCCGGCGCCGTGCATTGCGAACTTGTGCTGCTGCGCGTGCTGAATTTTCGCACGGACAGACGCACGGCTCTATCGGCGAACGGACAATTGCTTGAGCGCGCGCTTGACCGGGGCATCAGTGGCACGTTGCACGGCGTGTCTGACCTGGCCGACATTGCGTGCGGGATGCTCTGCGACAAAGAGGGTGCGGAGCTTGTGAACGCAAAAGAAGACCGCGAACTCGCAGGAGAGTGGGGCATCGCGGCCTTGAAAGACACTGAAATCGGACGGTCGGCCCTCGGATGGGTCATGAGATACTACAGAAATCTTGAAAGGCTGGGCCATTATCGGCCAGTGCCCGTGGTGGTGGCGTCGGTATACATGGCCATTGTTGGGGAGGCTGGTTACGAGCTCAATTACACGCTCGACGAGTGGCTTGCCATGGTCCTGCGCTATGAAATAGATGACCAGAGGACATACTCTAAAAAGTTGGAGCTTGACGATACCCGAGGTATGGCAATTGCACACCTGAGACATAGCAGAACTACCTCTAACCTGTCTTCTTTTTCCTACTAGATTTGATACAGAAGTTTGCAGGACTGACAAGCCTTGCATTGGATGTCTTGTGATAGAACATGAAGTGCATGATGTTGTTCCCGTTGAAGCAAAAACAAAAAAAGGAAAGTCAAGCAAAAACTCGATTGCAAAATTCACCAAAACTCCACGTTAGTCCAGAATTAATAGTATACCCGTAAGATGGCGAAGGAGACGTTTATAATAATGCCCGCGATTATCGCCATCTGCTGTCTTTTGGAAAATATGCTGCCCTCGCGCAGGAAAAAAAGGGCCACGAAGCCGAGAAAGAAACCGACGACGGTGCCGACGAACAGGTCCTCGTACACACCGACCGGGCTTCCGTCAGGCAGCGTGTCCGGTGCGGACGCGCCCTCGTCTATCCACCGCTCCTCCATCTGTCGAGCAGTGTCGGCATCCGTGCCGGAGGCGACGCCGTGCAGCCTGTTGAACTGGGCGCGGAGCTGCGCGATGTCCTGTTCTGAAAATCCTGCGGAGCGCAGTCTGTCGAAACCCATGGGCTGTGGCAGTGTCGAGGGCGCGGGTTGGCTCTACAGCTTGACCGTTAGCGAACCAAGAACGGGGTTGTGGGCGGTCCACATAGACATACGCCGGTGTCGGTCTCGTTAGACAGCTCCTCGTCGGTCAGCGAGTCGCCCACGGAGCAGTTGAGCCAGATGACGAATGCCTCGTCCAGCGAGGCATCAGCCTGCCGCGACGCGAGCTCGACGTGCCGGTCCACGATGGGCTTTATGGACTTTGCCATGTCGTCCGCGTCCGCGAGCACGCGGCCGCCATAGATCAGACGCAGCCGCCGGCGGGCGGTGTCGGGGGCCCTGTCCTGGCGGATCAGACGCTTGACGGCAAGAACAGGTAGGGCCGTGCCCGGGGCGGGCAGGGGGATGAGCAGGTCGGGGATGGACGCCCTCGAGAAGCGGATGCCGAGGGACATGGTGGATGGACAGGCATGGACATGGAGCTCCTTTGGGATGCTTATGCCGGAGCATCTCAGTCAAGGGCGGCAGGGACTAGGCAACAGCACGTGACTGTCACGTGTACTGCACGTGCCTGGGACCGGCGCCGCACGCCGCGCGTGGCTGTGCCGGGCTCTTGCCGGGCCGCGTGCCCCTGAGCGGCGCTTGCGTGCGCCCCCAAGGGTCTTGTGTGCTGTGGCGGTGCAGGCCCGCCGGTCCACCCCGCAAAAGACAGAGACTACTACTACTTTGCTCGAGAATCCCCGGCCGGCAAAAGTCCAAACTCCACACATCCACAGGCCTCGAAAATCTCGTGCTCCTAGCCCCGTCTCCCTCCCGCTCTCGCGTCTTCCCGTGCAACAGCCAGTCCGCGCAGCTGCCGTCGCCGTGCAGCCCTCCCCAGTCCGCCGCTACCTCCGCTACTCGACTCTGTCCCCGAGGCGGCCGCAATCATGGCATGGCGGCTAACCGACAAGCTTGCCGACAAAATCAACCACTACTCGTCCTTCCCCGCGACGGGCGTGTCCCTGCGCCAGATGGTGCGTCTGCTTCCTCTCCGTCTCCTTTAGCTTGTGCCTTTTTTGTTTGTTTGTGCTTGGGCGCTCCGGGAGAGTGCGATTCCCGCCGGGGTGTGGTTGTTCGTGTTATCGTCCTCGGCTGCGTGACCATTGCCCGTTTCCGATGCGCTCATGCGATATGGTCTCGCGACCAGAAGACCTGCCCGCCTGACCACCCACCCTCTATTCTATTACTGTATTCTAATATGTCTTCTCCTTTTAATACAGGTTCAATTTGGACAGCGACCAAATGAAGGTGCGTACTATTATCCGATTTTATTTTAGTTCTTCGGGCTTGCAAACTCCCGACTCCCGATCGAGTCTTTCTAACGATGTCTTCTTGCCCAGGCACACTCTTTCGTGGCGCACAGTTTCTCAGCGAGGAATTGCCGATTCGTCTTGCGCACCGTGTCAAGGAACTCAACAATCTTCCCGATGGCCTGTCCGAGATGCCGTCGATCCAGAAGGTCCGCAACTGGTACGCCCAGTCCTTCGAAGAGCTCACAGAGCTGCCCCGACCACAGATCCCAAAGGAGCTGCGCGACATGCTCATCCAGGCGCAGAAGCGCAACAGCAACGGCGACCGCTACGGCCGAACTTTAATGGAGAACACGGAGAACCCGTCGCTTGCGGGCGACGAGTCCTACAGACCCATAAGGAGAAACAACAAAATCAACAGCCGGAGGTACTTTGTCTTTCTCGACGACCAGATTAAGTGGTCCCCCGAGATATACGAATACAACAAGACATTCACAAAGTGTCTAAGCATCATCAAGAAGAGGCACGACCCCGTCGTGGCCACTGTTGCCCAGGGCATCAACGAATACAAGCACTCGCGACAACGAATGCAGATCGACAGCACGATCCAATCCTTCCTCGACAGGTTCTACATGTCCCGCATCGGCATCCGCATGCTCATCGGCCAGCACATCGCCATCAACGAGGAGCCTTCCCGCGAAAACTACGTCGGCGTGATCTGCACGAAGACGAACGTGCGCGAGCTCGCCCAGGACGCAATCGAGAATGCTCGTTTTATATGCGAAGACTACTACGGCCTCTTTGATGCACCTAAGGTCCAGCTTGTCTGCAAGCCCGATCTCAACTTCATGTACGTCCCCGGCCACCTGAGCCACATGCTGTTCGAGACCCTCAAGAACTCCTTGCGGGCCGTTGTCGAGACCCACGGCACCGAAGCCGAAGAGTTCCCGGCAGTCAAGCTCATCGTGGCGGAGGGCAAAGAGGACATCACGATCAAGATCTCTGACGAAGGCGGCGGCATCCCTCGCAGTGCCATCCCGCTGGTTTGGACCTACATGTACACGACCGTTCAGACGGCGCCATTGCTTGATCCGGACTTCAGCAAAAGCGACTTCAAGGCTCCCATGGCTGGCTTTGGATATGGCCTGCCGCTCTCTCGATTATACGCACGGTACTTTGGTGGCGATCTGAAGCTGATCAGCATGGAGGGCTACGGCACTGATGTTTACCTGCACCTGAACCGGCTCAGCAGTACCTCTGAGCCTCTCCAGTAGGGTGTGACCACATGTAAATTGCATTTTAATTCCTATGTTCATATATGTGTTTCCGGAGGACGAGACGGGAAATTTCTCAAAAAAAACGGGCAAAAGCGCATGCAAAAGTCGACAAACTGGAATATCTCTCGCGGGAGAATGAATTGGCGATGCCGGGAGCGCATATGATTTTCTTTCCTCATGGTTTCATTATTAAGTTAGTACATAGTTTGACAATATGTTTTCGGTATTGATTCTTGGTCTGAGGAGGTTTGCGAAGAAAGTACCTAGCGTGATGCACTTGGGGCACTTGAGACGTGGCACATTAGCTCTGGTATTGGCCGGGGACATTTCGAGCACTTTGATTGCTTCAATTTTGTCACTTTTTTCTTGTCTTGTTTGAATTGTATGTATGCACTGTACTTTAGTCTTGGTTGAGAGATATCTGGTTTGCAATGGGTGTATTATATAGCAGTATAATATATACTTGACTCATCAATGATCACGCATGCCGTATGACGCGAAATCGTAGAGCCTTCTTTGCTTGTATGGATTCAACCTAATTAAGCCTGGACTGCGCATTACACGCGAACGGGCCGCTTTGCGAACGGCCCGCTGATCCGCACGCGGCCATATATCGCCTGATGATGGCATAGTAGTCACATTGCCGTAGGCGAATCATCCGACATGGCCTCTCTAAAAAGGAAATTTGAGCCTAACCCAAAGTCGCTATTTCAAATGTGGCGATGCCGATGAAGCCAGTGCCTTTATCAACTTTAGTCGAACCTGAGCCGGACGCTGTAGAATCAAAGACACAAAACACAAAGGTCAGCCAATCGATTTAAAACGGCCATGATATTCAGCGATTGCAACTTACCTCTTGTCCGGCGACCGACCTCATTGCAATGTAGTCCCATGAGTCCAAACTATTAATGATGGCTTCGCGCCTGTCTACGACCTCATAGCTGAGAACAGAAGCCTGCAACGCTGCACGCTGGGACAGATGAAGCTCCTCTTCTTTGGGAACTACCACGTCGTCGGACCGATCTCCTGTGGCCATGATTGTTAACTATAAGATTGTTGTCTAAACTGATCGGACGTTCATTTTAAAGAAACAAGCGAGACTGAGTCGGGCTGTAGATGTGCGGCAGCCGATATTAATGTGATGATAGAAGCGTTGTGTCTGTGATGTACTGGACGCGTGCATCTCGCGTTCTGAAAACGCGTCTGCTCAATTCAGGTAAATTGCTCGACATTATTGATTTGCCTTATATATGCCCACACAGAATCAAAGACCTCCTTACACCAACTTCAAGAGACGAACTTCAACAGGGCACTTGGAATACACTGAATTATTGGTTTTTGCGGCTGGACGTTCGGAATTCAGCAATGCATATCAAACAGGCACGTCTACATTAACTACTTCATGACCGCTTATGCAGACCAAAAACAAATACAAAGTCTTTACTGTGCTAACCTCAAGTTCAGCTTGTCATTCAAGGATTCAAGTCCTATAAAGACCAAACAGTTACAGATCCGTTTAGTCCTCAACATAATGTCATTGGTGAGTTGGAGCTCTCCTTGCGTCGACAACCGTGTGCTCATGCAACTTTCGTACTCAGTCGGCCGAAATGGATCCGGAAAGAGCAATTTCTTCGCTGGTAAGCTATCAACAGCAACGTGTGTGATTTTGTGGAGCATGCTTACGAGCCTACTCAGCAATCCGATTCGTCTTGAGCGACGCGTACACGCACATGAGCCGCGAGGAACGCCAGGCGCTGCTGCACGAGGGCTCCGGAACGGCAGTGATGAGCGCATATGTCGAGATTATCTTTGACAATTCTGATAACAGATTCCCGGTATGTTCATTCTTCTGGTTTGAGTTTATTTTGGTGCGTTCGTACGGCGAGGTTTGCGGCGAGCTGACTCGACGTGATCAGACTGGACGCGACGAGCTAGTCTTGCGACGAACAATTGGTCTTAAAAAGGACGAGTATTCGCTCGACAGAAAGAGTGCGAGGTGGGTCGAGTATATTTTGCTATTTCGGCCCAGTTATTCTTGTGAGCTGACGTGGTCCTAGTAAATCCGACGTCATGAATCTGTTGGAGAGCGCCGGGTTCTCTAGATCGAATCCATACTACATCGTTCCGCAGGGCCGTGTACGTTGCTTCATCATCAACGTCGGAAAAATCTAGTGTCCTAGTCTAATGATGTATTCCCCAGGTGACGGCACTCACGAACGCGAAGGACGCTGAGCGGCTCACGCTGCTTAAAGAGGTTGCTGGAACGCAGGTCTACGAGCAACGCCGGACGGAGTCGTTGAAAGTGATGACCGAGTCGAACGGCAAGCGCGAAAAGATCGACGAATTGCTGCAGTTTCTCGAGGACCGGCTCGAAGAGCTCGACGAGGAGAAGGACGAGCTGCGCGAGTACCAGGAAAAGGACAGAGAGCGACGGTGCTTCGAGTACACGCTGCACGACAGGGAGTTGAAGGAAATCAATATGCATCTGGATCAGCTCGACGACGACCGCACGCGGAATTCGAATTCGAACAACGACAGGCTCAGTCTCTTTGCCGAGCGCGACCAGGTGATCCAGAACCTCGAGAGCGAGATCTCGGCCCTGAACCAGCGGCTGTCTCTGATTCAAGTCGACCACAGGCAGCTTGAGGACGAACGAAAGGATCTTCTCCGCGAACAGGCCCAGTCTGAAATTCAGCTGAAAGAGGCACACGATAACGAGGAAATCTGTCGGCTCGCCGAGGCGAGGCGCAGCAAGGACTTGCAGAACGTGCAGAGTCAGATACGGGAGAAGGAAGCAAAGCTAGCCGAGCTCACACCGCGGTTTGACCAGAGTCTACAAGCTGAAACGGAGGTCAAACGACAGTAAGTTCATTTTTTTTCGACGTAACGACCAATTTGTATGGTTAACCTATCCATGTAGACTTGCCGACGCGGAAGGATCGCAGCAAAGGCTCTATTCCAAGCAAGGTCGAAACGCTCGGTTTAATTCTCAAGCTGACAGAGACATTTGGCTCAAGAAGGAAATAGCGGATATCCAAAAGACTATTCGCCAGCGTGACGAAATCCGTGCTAACTTGGAAACTCAGTTGGCGAGCCTGACAACCCAACTTGCCAACGCGCGGTCCTCCGTGGAGGAGGCGCGGTCCACTCTTGAAGCGTCGCAGGGCAGACTGGCTGACCTTCAGGCTCAACAGACCGAACAGAAGCAGCGGCGCGACGTCTTGATCGACGAGCGAAAGGAGCTCTGGCGCGAGGATTCAAAGGCAAAGTCGGCGGTCGACCACGCGAGATCCGAGCTCGACAGAGCCGAGAGAGCCTTCGCGGGCACGATGGACCGCGCCCAGAGTGCAGGACTCAACGCCGTCAGGCGGATCGCAAAGTCGCTGAACTTGTCGGGCGTATATGGACCGCTGTGCGACTTATTTGACGTCGACGATAAGTACAAGACCGCCGTCGAGGTGACGGCCGGCAACAGGTATGCAAATGGTGGGTTTTAGTTTCGTAAAACAAAATACTGATGCAGTAACGGGAATTAGTCTATTTCATATCGTTGTGGATAACGATGCTACTGCATCTACTATCATGGAAGTCTTAAACAAGGAGAGATCTGGCAGAGTGACGTTCATGCCCCTTAACCGGCTACACCCCAAGAAAATCAACTACCCGGACACCGACGAGGTCATTCCGCTTCTTGCGAAACTCAAATATCGAAGCGAACACGAGCGCGCGATCGAGCAGGTTTTCTCAAAGACGATCGTCTGCTGGAATCTCGACTCCAGCGCGCAGTACGCGCGAACGCACGGGTTGAATGCCATTACGTTGCAGGGCGACCAGGCTAGCAAGAAAGGTGTCCTGACTGGCGGCTACCACGACATGCGGCGGTCCAGGATCGACGCGGTTAAAGGCGTTCGGCGATGGCGGGACGAGTACGACAACTTGCGAAACAGATCGATCGATATTACACGAGAAATCGAGAAGAAGGACCAGGAAGTCACGCAGGCCGTCGGAAGTATGAATAAGCTTGAAGCGCAGCGGCAACAGTTGAGTCAAGGACTGTCGGCATTGAAAGAGCGGTTGCGGACGGACACGGCGTCCGAAGGCGCGTTGTTGGAGAACACCGCAGCAAAGGTAAGTCACGAACAATTTGGGATGCTGTTTTTGAGGAATCATTCTGATCTGAAATCTTTTGTTAGCGCCGGCATTTGGACGATGCGATGGGCAACATAGCATCCCTGAACAAGCAGATAGAGACACTCAACACCGAGCTTGAAACCGCATTTGACAAGAACCTCACGCCCGCCGAGGTCGAAACACTTGCTGGTCTTGTCATGCAGATCCAGGAATTGCGTGCTCAAGACAGTCGCTTGTCTGCCGCGCGCGCCGACGTCGAGCAAGAAAAGGTCTTACTCGAAGTTGACCTTCGCCAGAGCTTGTACGTGCAGCAGGATCAGCTTCGGACGGAAAAGCTCGAACACGACATCGCGAACGAGAATAGTGCCGCGTCCATCATAACCGTGCTGGAACAGTTGCTGGAAGCGATAACGTCTCGCGGAGAGAGGATACGGGAATTCGAAAACGAACGTGACGATATCGAGGCGGAACTCGGCATCCGCGAGGCCGAATGCACCAAGCTGCAAAATCAGCAACTGGAGGACGCCCGCTCTATCGAACGCGAGCAAAAACAACTCGAACGGTCCATGGCTAAGCGCGGCATTTTGCTTCAGCGCAAGGACGAGCTGAATCGCAAGGTGCGCGATCTTGGCGCCTTGCCGGAAGAAGCGTTCGAGAGCTACGAGAAGATGAAGTCCGAAATAGTGTTGAAGAAGCTGCACAAGCTTACGGAAGACCTGAAGAAGTTTAGCCACATCAACAAGAAGGCGTTCGAGCAATACACGAATTTTACGAAGCAGCGCGATACCCTTCTAACTCGCCGCGAGGAGTTGGACAAGTCCCAGACGTCGATCGAAGAACTGATCCAGGTTCTCGATCAGCGGAAAGATGAAGCTATAGAGCGCACATTCAGGCAGGTGTCCAAGGGCTTTGCTGAGATTTTTGAAAAGTTGGTGCCCGCTGGTGTCGGCAGATTGATTATGCAGCGGCGCATGGACAGCGACGGCCAAGCCGCGGGCGGAGACGAATCCGACAGTGACCTCGACGAGGACGAGGACCAGCAGCGCAAGAATTCCGTTGAGAACTATGTCGGCGTCGCCATATCCGTGTCGTTTAATAGCAAATCCGACGAGCAGCAGCGCATCGAGCAACTCAGCGGCGGCCAGAAGTCTCTGTGCGCGCTGGCCCTGATCTTTGCGATCCAGCAGTGCGATCCCGCGCCGTTCTACCTGTTTGATGAGATCGACGCGAACCTGGACGCGCAGTACCGCACATCCGTGGCGGCCATGATCAGAGACTTGGCAGAAAACGGCCAGTTTATTTGCACGACTTTTAGGAACGAGATGATTTATACGGCGGATAAATTTTATGGCGTGCTCTTTAATAATAAGATATCGTCCATCGCTTCTATTACTAGGGACGATGCGCTAACGTTTGTTGAAGGCGAGCAGCCTCGCTAGAGTGGGTGTATTTGCGAGATAATAGCGTGCTTGTTTTATTACTGTTGTATTCTAGGGAAATAATAATCGTGATACGTAATAATTTACATGCCATTGCGGGCTGTTGAACTTAGGATGATGGACTGGCGATATCATCGGGTTAGGTTTATCCGTGCAAGTCTGGACTTCGTGTCGATTAGAGGGCCACGACAGCCAAACCAATCATCAGCACATACTGGTCGGTTTCCCAATTCCTTCGAGCTCCACTCAAGTATAGCCCATATTTGCCGTGTGCAGAAATTATAATGACGGGGTTTGCACCATTAAAAAATGACCTGATACTGCGGGCTGCCAGAGGTAGGGCTAGCATATTTTTTGTGGTGGGACTTGGATGCGGAATTAACCTGAATTCTGGCAAATAGGCGAGCGCGTTGAACGTCCACCAGTGTGGGTAATGGTGTGTATATGTTGATGAATCTCGATACACTTGTTTGCTTTGGCGACTAATATTTGATGGTTCATTCAGAGACAAGCTGGACGATATTTGCCCGGTAAGGGACTGCGGAAATAGCCATTGTCGCAAGTCTGTACGGTGCTAACGAATTCGCCCTTTCCTCAGAATACCATGTCGTGAAGGCCGGGAATAATTTTTTTGCCTGTTGCCGCGACCCGGAGCTCGCGTCGGCCATCACAATTCAGCCCGTGGACCGCTACGATGGCTATCTCGACGCCGCGATCATATTCAGCGACATCCTCGTGATCCCGCAGGCCATGGGCATGGCCGTGGATATTCTCGACAAGGTCGGCCCGTTCTTCCCGGACCCGCTTCGGGAGCCGGAGGACCTGAAGACGAAGCTGAGCAGCGAGGTCGACGTGAAGAAGGAGTTGGCCTGGGCGTTCAATTCCATTTCTGCGACACGTGAGAAGCTGGACGGCAGAGTGCCGCTCTTGGGTTTCTGCGGCGGGCCCTGGACCTTGATGGTGTATATGATTGAAGGCGGCGGCACGAAGCTATTCAGATACGCAAAGACGTGGCTGTACTTGTACCCCGAAGCGGCGCATGAGTTGCTGTCCAGAATCTCTGAAGTCGCGATCGAGTTCTTGGCGCAGCAAGTCGTGGCCGGTGCGCAGATGTTGCAGGTCTTTGAGTCTTGGGCAGGTGAATTGGGCCCCAAGGAGTTCAAGGAGTTTTCACTCCCGTACCTGATCCGCATCATTGACGGACTGCGCAAGAGATTGGTCGAGCTTGGCATCACGGAGCACATTCCTGTTACCGTGTTTCCAAAGGGAGCGGGCTATTCGCTCGACTGGCTTGCAGATACGGATTACGACGTCTTCTCGCTTGACTGGACCATCGATCCCAAGGAAGCAGTGAAGGTCGCCAACGGCAGGATTGGCCTGCAAGGAAATCTGGATCCGGGTATTATTTACGGCTCGGAAGAAGTAATCTCCAAGAAGGTCGAAGAGATGATCGCAGACTTTGGCGGCGGCAAGCAGGGCTATATTATAAATCTTGGACATGGAACGCAGCCCTTTATGGATCCGGAGAAGATTGGATGGTTCATGAAGGAATGCCACCACTTTGGAAGCTTATGATAAATTGAAAGACGCCTCCTCTAATCATGCACCGCTACATTCAGTTTCATTTTCTTTTAGATTTGTATAACTAACCGTTTAAATTGTACCTCCGTTGTAATTGAACTTGAGGCTTTGCTATTACCAATGTCTGGTGTAATGCTTTTAGTGCTCCGCACGTTTCCTAAGAAGATTGATAGGGTGCAGCGCAATAATGTCACTTGACGACGCAATCTCAAATGAGGCCGCCATAGTAATTTGAGTTGTAAGTTCGGTGTCCATTTCAGATAACTACCTCATGTTAGACCTTATATGTGTCGAGCCAAAGAGAAAAAAAAAATAAGATTACTGTACCTGTCCTGCGGGCGATAATTTGTACTTCTTAATCAACCCGCTGTCAGCTTCGTCTCTATTATCGAGGCTTATGAAAATTTCGCCGTTTTTTCCGGTGCCTGCGATATCGAGCAACGAGATCGAATACTTGTCCAAGTACTCCAATTGACCTCCAGCTTCCAATCTATAAACAAGCAGGCTCTTCGATCTGTATATTCGGAGTCGTTAGTACACCGCTGCCGCAGTAGAGAGACAATCGGAGCGAATCTTAGTGACTCACGTCTGGTCATATGACAGTATCAATTTGAGCTCTGGGACCTGCCATAGGCCCAAGATTGCAACTTCGTCTTCCCGTGGCTCTGATGCACTGGCATCGGAGCCGAATAGTCGTTCCTTGAGTTCAACCTTTTCTATCAGATCTCCGTTTGTCCAGTTCCAATGAGCCAAAAAGTCATCGCCGCCGCCAGATATCAGTGTAGTTGGCGACCATGAGGGGATCAGTAATTGCGAGACATATCTGATATTGCACACGTAAATAATTAGAACATTAAACAGCTATCGACAGCCATCGTCTGGCAACTTACTGTTCGTGTCCAAAACAGAATCGTTCAATTATGTATGACTGTGGGTATTTCGTGACGCGTATGTGCTCGTCCCTGTCACTCGAGATAACATACCGCGACCCGTCAGCGGTTTCCGTAATCAGCAGATCAACCAACATGGAAACATGTCCAAAGATTGGCTCCAGCTCGCTGCCGCTTTCTGTCTCTGACGTAGTCTTTTTTGAGTACCCATTTGCCGATTCCTCACCGGTGACTGGAACGGAATACACATCACCGAATTTGTCGCCTAGTAGAATCGTCTTGCTGTCCTTTGTTGTCGCTATCGCTGAGGGTCGTTTAGGAAATTTGCTATATGTTTTGGTCGTTTAGCATGGAGTTCAACATAGAGTTAATTGGAGCGCCAGTCTAACATACCGTGTGCTCAACAGAGACAGATCATCGGCTGAAAACACCAGCAATGATTTCTGCTCATCCGTACTTCCAACCACATATTTTCCATCAGGAGAGCATGCCAGCGATCTGAAAACGTTGGCTTCTGCACGCTCCACTAGTTTCGCTTTCTTGCGAGGTTGGCCCTCATCGCCTGCTACTTGGGCAGAGATCTGGTGTTCGGGGATCCACTGTCCCTTGAGAGTGCCAGAGACAGCGTCAAATTGCTGAATCTGCTCGCCTACCGCAAAATACAGAGTATCGTTCGTACTGTTGTACGCGATTTTCTGAATTGGGTGCTTCATTTGTCCGTGCTTGGGAATTGAAGCGGTGTCAATTTTTTTTTTTTTTTGACTTGCTGGGAACAATGCAAAAGCGCGTGACTTCGCGTATCATTCGCGCAAGGTCAATTTAGTCTGTTTTGGTCGCGTCGAGGGAGATTGGGGTAACTTCCGCGGCGAACAGCCAAACCAGCGGTCCACTTTTGCATTGGACTTGCCATGGACACAATGGCAATCTCCATCGACGCAGTCTCTGAGTATGGTCTTGGTCTTCATGCTTTTTGTTTCGCGCTTAGAATCTACTCACTAATTGTTGTCCAAAGTGATCTGGAGCTTCCGGCGCTCAAGCGAAGGAAAACCATCCACTCTTCCGCCAGTGACGAGAGCGTTGACGAGAGTTCCATGGTAATCATATGTTTTCCGTATTTGTGACTCTCAGTTTCAACTGACTAATCCTCATTTCATATTCAGTCGGATATACCTCCTGAAGAGGAAGTTCAGACCGCCGTCTACGGATACTTGTATCTCGATGCTTTTATGCAGGCACTGGACACTGTGCTCGAATATGAAAGTGAACTCTTTAGTGAGGACGAACTGGATTCGTTTGAAGCTTTTCGGAATCTTTCAGGTAAGAACACATTAATTATTTGTCGCGAGGTGAATCTAATCGTTTCTTATTCGCGGTATCTAGAGAACAGCAAAAAACTATATGTCAGACTTTTCTTGCGAAGGCGAAATCAGTGGTTTTGCCTCAAGAAGCTTGATCGCTATACCGAAATAGACGACATGGCGACTGCATTCAGCGATCTGATCTCGAGCCAGCAGTTTGCGAGACAGTTGTCCCTGGACGCCATTGAGAGTATCGACGACGTCCTGACGATGTTCACGTCGGAGGAGTTGAAAGCTCTTGCCAAGACATTGAACTACAAGGCATTCAACGGAAGCAAAGAGCTGGTAATTAGCGCATTAAAGGAACAGTCGGACGGCCAGACTTGTCTCCGTTTGACTCCTAATGGGCTATCATTGCAGTATGACGGCGCAGGCAATCATCAATTCAGAGCAACGCGACTGCTGACAAATGCCCTCGATATTTTGGGTATGTATGAAAATGCTCTAATTTATTGAAATGCTGCATCTGACAATGCGTTTTGAAGGTCCTTGTTTGGTGCTGTGCGAAGACGCAGCGAAAATATTTGAAAGAGCACATCTCGTGTTTTACCGCGCATCGAATTATGGCGATAGATCATTGACTAAGCTCATCTTGGCCAAGACTTCAAAACGCAACTTTGCAAATTACTCTGTTTTTCGGAGCACCGAAGTCTTTCGTTCTCGGGAGGAACTGCTGAGTTACGAGAATGCACTTCAACAACAGGAAGAGATTGACAGGATTTTCGAAAGCTCATTGACCCCGCAGCTGGAAACTGCATGTGAGGTTTTACGGATAGTTTATGACAGATGGAAACAATACATAGGGCTGTGCAAACTATCAGACGGCGGTCGGGATCACTACTTAATTCGGTTCACTGCAGCGTGGGTGCACACTCGGCTAGTTTACAAATACGCATTCGTTCTCTGCAGACTTGGTCGTCACCGGGATGCGCACACCGTTTACACGGAGCTTTTAGACCAAAAGCTTTACAGGCGTGGTAAACGTGGAGACTGGTATCAGAGGAAGGCTTTAATTGAAAATACCTACTTTGCAAAGGACGCCAAGGAGAGAAAACTGTGGAAACAGGCTTCTCTACTCACGTGCGAGACTGGACTGCAAGATCCGGATACGCACCTAATCTATCACTATGACTTACAAAAGCGAATCATACGACTAGAGCGCGAGCTCCGGGTACTTCCAAGAGACAAGCATATCTTCGAGCATGTAAAGCTAAGGGAGCCGAGTAAACGAACATTTTACGGTATATATTCCATCGCCAGAAAACAACTGTCAACAGACAACCGGAATGCTGATGGAACATAGGTACACGACTATCGGACTCGGAAATTGGCAAGAAAACGATGTGGAAACTGGAGGACGGGGAGGAGTGTTCCGTGGAAGAAATGTGCCTAGACCACTACAAGAGACTTGGGTGGAAAGGGTATCACACCGAAGGAGGCATAATCAGAAGCATAGTAAGCTGCATAGCGGGTTTATATAATATGAGCAAAGTCGCTGACAGGCCTACAGTTTGCATATTTATTTTGGGATATCATATTTCTGTCCGTCCCATTTGTATTCGAGACAAAATTCCAAAGGGCTCCGCTCGACCTCGGCACGGATGCATTTTATCTTAGCAGAGCAAGTCCAATCAACAAGCGACTTGCAGACATTGCAAACGGCGAAGCACCGGCGATTATTCGAGATGTTTACGACAGGGAGTTCGAGCGCAGAACAGAGTGCGTTGGTCTTGACTGGGATTTTGACGTTCAGGAGGTGATTGAAGCTTCTGAGGTATAAGAACACGCCGAATTTTTGAGTGTGGAAGTCGAAATACTGACAATTGGATGAGAAATAGTGCATCGGCGGGAATTCGTTGTCGATAATCTGCAAAATGTTCTGCGAAGACTATCAACACCGCTCAGCTGGAATGCCAGATCTATTGTAAGTATAGTGATACTTTTCACGCCACTGTAGTTGTGAATGTAGCATTAACAAATCAACCAGTCTATGGGATTATTTGGAAAAGAAGTGTCTCTTCTCGGAAGTCAAGTCTGAGAATGATCGACTGTCAGACACGCAGAGATTATGGATAGATGTGCTGATCGGTGCTGGAGTCGAGGTTGAGCTTTGTGCTGGGTTAGAGGATAAACAGGGAAAGAACAAGGAAGATAAGAAAACAGTCATTGTGCTGGACTGAATGTCGATTGAAATATGGACTTAGAAATGTATCATACAAATGGAATCTTGCCAGATCGACATTCGTACGAGACCCTTTGTGAATGTAAACAAAGGAGTCGATGGAAAGTCCCAAAACAAAAGTCCCACCGCCGTTCGCAATCTCGTCACCTCACCGACTTTGCTGCGCTGTTTTCTGATCCAGCAGTCTTACTCCGGTTCGAGTGGCGATATATTTAGTTTGGTTAAACTGGACGTTGGTTTGCTGCCGTGACGGACTCGGTCACGTTTGTCGCCTGTTTTTCATGCAGCGATGGAGCGAAGTGGCATCGAGACACTTCTCGAGGCTGCCGCTCTAGACGCTGCTTCGTACTTCGGTGCGAATGCTCGTCCTGCAGAGCATCTTGATGCTCTTCCGTGGCAGCAACAAGAGCAGCAACGCCAGCAGTTTCAGTCCGACCTTCGATTGCCACATCGTGCGCCAGCCGACATAGCTTACTCGCCCGCGAACTCCCCAGATATCGCCCTCGCTTCCTACTTACACACCGCTCCGAAACAGCAGCAGCCGTCGCCGTATTCTCCGCCAGGGTTATTTCCTTTGCTACCGAAACCTGGTAATGACCGCGCTATTGGTAATGTCAAAGCTGATCAGCAGCTCGATGGCACAGCGTCGTCGCAGGAGGTCTGGGATCAGTGTCCGATGTGCACTCCTACAACAGCGCCTCAGGGCCAAATTGACTGGATTGAATGCGGAGTGTGCGACAAGTGGTTCCACTACGATTGTGTTGGTCTGACACCGAAGACTGCCAAGAATGTTGACGAATACCACTGCCCAGAGTGCACACGAAGTCACGGACCTTCTACGCGTAAGTTTTGCTTGATTATTGGATTGCTTTCCTGTGTCAATGGCAAATTTTAACATTTTTGCAAAAGTACTTAGGAAATCAAAGCGGAAGCATGCAGCTATCGACTACTTGGCGATGCACCAAGGCGAAAGTGTGCTAACCACAGATCAGCACCCATACTGTCAAATAATACAAGACCGCCAATTCACGAAAGATGATTTTCGCCGAATTAATGGTCACGAGTTGACAAAGGAGTTTGCATCCAAAGGCTGCGCCTCGCGGCCAGTTGTCATTCCCGCTGCTGGTAAAGACGGACTTGACATGGACATCCCCGACGGCCTAACCGTTCGTGACGTTGCGAATCTCGTTGGCTTGGACACAAAAGTCGAAGTTATCGATGTACCTACTCAACGCGAATCGCCGAATTGGGATATGCAGCGATGGGCCGACTATTATGATCTGCCGCCAGAAGGAAGAGACCGCGCCAGAAATGTGATCAGCTTGGAAGTGAGCTGTACCAAATTGGCGGAAAAGATAAGAAGGCCAAAATTTGTTCGGTATGTTGAATTTGGCTATGAACGATATGCTGAATATAATTGTGACTAACCGAAGTTAGGGATATGGATCTGGTGGAGAGCTCGTGGCCGAAAGATCTGCGCGACAAGGGCCAATGGCCGAAGGTCTCGCTGTACTGGTATGCATGTTCAATATTTTGTTGGGAAGCCCTGTGTTAATATTTTACTTTTAGTTTGATGTCTGTTATGAATTCCTACACCGACTTTCATATCGATTTTGGAGGATCATCGGTGTTCTATCACGTCGTGCAAGGCGCAAAAGTGTTCTTATTCTCTCCGCCAACCCAGACGAATCTTTCGAAGTACGAGCACTGGTGTCTAGATAGTGATCAGAGCAAGATATTCTTGGGTGACCTAGTAAAGGACTGCCATAAGGTTCGGCTGACTAAAGGAGATACAATGTGAGGAGGGAAAGTCTTTTGATTCTGTGATGGATGAAGCTAACAGTATCTATTTCTTAAAGGATAATTCCATCTGGCTGGATACATGCCGTTTATACACCAGTTGATTCGTTAGTCATAGGCGGGAATTTCCTCACCGCACGGGATCTTTCTATGCAGCTACACATCGCTAGAATCGAGAACAAGACTAAGGTTCCACGAAAATTCAGGTTTCCTTTGTTTACCAAACTGCTCTGGTATACGGCTCAGGACTTAATCGAGAGACATGCAAAGCTTGAGAGCCTATCGTTTGACGAAATGGAATTAGGCGGGTTCATTGATTTGGCTGTGTATCTTCACGACCAAGCGTTAGTTGCAAGCGGAAACGCTAATCCCGCCACCGTTGAAGTAAAAGCGGCGAAGAACTCCATACCCAGTGACATCAAAGATCCGTTATTATTTTCAAAGAAGTTTGCGAACTGGGCCACGGCCGCCGGAAATACACCTCCATTTGACTGGGCAGCTTTGTCTGATGCAGAGCGGTCAGAAGCCAATGTCTCGAAAAAGCGTAAACGCCCATTGTTGATATCGGAGTTATTGGTCCACAGCGACGAAAAGGGTTCGCATCTCGCTAGGCTTGGAGAATCTGAACTGATTGTCGAGAGTGAGACTGAGATTGCCAAGTCTAATTCAGACTTTGACTCAAATTTGGGTAAGGTTCCAGATCAGCCAGGGTCATTACCAAAGGAGGAGAAATTAGACGAACAGCCGCGAAATATTTTTTCTCGGCAAGGACATACATCGGCGAATTTTCTCGATTCTCCCGCAGTGCAGGATTCTGTGGCAGCTAAAACGGACGAGAGTATCAACTCGAAGTGCTTTGGATACAATGCTACCAATATTGTACCAGTCAAGACAGAGGAGTTAGAAAAAGACTTGGCGAATCAAACCACTTTCAAGTCGGCGCAAGAGGAGCCTCCCGTTAAAGCGGAAAAAGAACGGGCGGCTACCGCTGATACTAAAGAACCGCCTAATCTGCCGATTTCAAAGGACTTCATGAAGGAAGAGAAGGTTCCTCAAGAGAGACAATCGACGGAGACCTCAAGTGTTACCAGCTCTGAAGACAAAGCGACTGATGTGGCACAGAATGATGTCCAAGATCTGTTGGATGAAGACAGCGACTTGACCGATGCTTTGAGTGAGGCCTCTACAGACATTGGCGAAGAAGCAGTTGCTGCAATTACAAGCGAAGAAGGACAGAGTAGGAATTACCCCTTATATCAAGAACTCATGGACTTGTATTCGTCTCGGACGCGACGAAGAATGCAGCTAGGCCATGACTCTGAGAAGCCATCTTCAGGTAAAGTAATGAGTGCGAAGAGAAGATCAAATTCGGATCTGGGACAGGAAAGCGGTCGAGTGACAGTTTCTTCGAGTCGACGACGACGGTCTACGCCTGGCGCGAAGACCATTTCACTACTAGAGGAAGACGACGAATGTGGTGATGCGAGCAAGCACTCCCCCAGGCGCTCTAGAGGTCGTCCGCGAAAGCACAAGAAATCTATTGATGTTACTTATGACGAGAAAGACAGCAAGAGATCGATCTCCGCACCTAGAGGCACAAGTGCGAACTCGGCGCGAGGAAGGCGGACAACGATGCTCTCGCCTGATAACAAGAACTTTTCACCAACGGTTGACAAGAATGAAGTGGATCTCGATTTGGAGGACGAAGCAACACAGCGGTTGATCCGCGAAGCTCAATTTGGAATTCGGTCCCGCCGCTGAGATACAACCGAACAACTCGGAATACCTTCTGGGGTTGTTATCTTTTTTTTTAATTTAAATGTATTATACTGCCGATTGTTGGATTTCTTTTTGCTTTTTTTAAAAAATTCTTCCAGCTCTTCAGTGCTGGAAGGTATGTACTTTTATGGGACTCGCTCTACTTTAGTAAGGTGCGCATTGGTATATGCGCCGCAAAATTGCAACATTATTGTTTTAATGCTAGTAAATGTACAATACTTTGGCTTTGTTTTGCAACTTTCTACCTCTAGAGATCCGTAATTCTCTGTCCCGTCTTGCTGTGCGTCGCAGCCGCGTCATTTTGCCGTTTGCGTCAACGGCTGACGAACGTGGCTGGGCACCGCCTCAACCCGAGCTGGCAGCTTCACAACCCCAACCCTGTTACATTAGCCGGCAACAGCCAAATCGTCATCAGCTCCGCCATCTTTCTCTTTATCTCTCACTTGCTCAATTCCCTTCCTCATCTCAAACTATTCGCTGGCTCTGACAGTCGTTGTCCGGGATTCACGATGAACGCCATAAAACTTCAGGTTAGTGCGTATTGTAAGGCGACCGCGATCATATAAGGACGGTGCTAACGTGCGGCATGACTGCTCACTTGTTCAGCGCAAGTTCCCGGATCTGAAGCAAGAAGACATATTCCAGCTCATCGACAGGTTCCAGTATGTCGATTACTTGTTTCTTTGTTTAAGTTGAACATCAATGCTCACCAGGCTTGAAATCGTTTAGAAAAATCGATGTAGAGGATAAGGGTTACGTCGACAAGCAGACCATCGTCAAGGCGGTTCAGGATTCGGGCGAAAACGCAAGTTACGATCAGATCCGCGAGACCCTCAAGGATGTTGGTGTAGACGCGAGTGGCCGTGTTGAGTTAGACGATTACGTCGAGGTGCGTTGTGGCATGGTGGGCGATTGTTATCACACATGACTGACAATGCAATGTCTACAGCTGATCTCGAAGCTGCGAGCGGGGGCCGGTAAAAGCGCGCTTGGTGTCAATAAGTCAAAGATTGTCGTGCACGGCTCTACTGCTGGTGTAACGCACACTATCAACGACGAAGAGCGCACTGAATTCACGCGCCACATCAACTCTGTCTTGCTAGGCGACGCCGACATCGGCGATCGCCTGCCGTTCCCCACCGATACCTTCCAGATTTTTGACGAATGCAAGGATGGCCTTGTGCTGTCGAAGTTGATCAATGATTCCGTGCCGGACACCATCGACGAGCGTGTGCTTAACAAGGGTAAGGCAGGAAAGAAACTGAATAATTTCACGATGACGGAAAATGCAAATATTGTGATCAACTCCGCCAAGGCCATTGGGTGCGTCGTCGTGAACGTTCACGCAGAAGATCTCATTGCTGGCAAAGAACATTTGATTCTTGGTCTCATCTGGCAGATCATTCGGCGCGGCTTGCTTGGCAAGATCGATATCAAGCTGCACCCGGAATTGTACCGCCTGCTTGAAGACGACGAAACACTCGAACAATTTCTGCGACTTCCCCCCGAGCAGATTCTCCTGCGGTGGTTCAACTACCACCTCAAAGCGGCCAATTGGCCCCGTCGCGTCAGCAATTTCTCCAAGGACGTCTCGGACGGCGAGAACTACACGGCCCTGTTGCACCAATTGAAGCCAGATCACTGTTCTCTGGCACCGCTTCAGACCCGCGATCTTTTGCAGCGCGCGGAACAGGTTCTGGCAAATGCGGACAAGATTGAGTGCCGTAAATACCTGACACCGACTTCGCTTGTCGCGGGAAATCCTAAGCTTAATCTCGCATTTGTAGCGCACTTGTTTAACACGCATCCTGGTCTCGAGCCGTTTACGGAGGAGGAGGAGAAACCTGTCATCGAGGATTTCGACGCCGAGGGCGAACGCGAAGCGCGTGTTTTTACTCTGTGGCTGAACTCGCTGGACGTGGACCCGCCGGTCGTGTCGTTGTTCGAGGATGTCAAAGATGGCGTTGTGCTTTTGCAGGCTTTTGATAAGGTCATTCCGGGATCTGTGCAGTTGCGCCATGTGAATAAGCGTCCCGCTTCGGGCGCAGAATTGTCGCGGTTCAAGGCGGTCGAGAACACAAACTACGCTGTTGAAATTGGTAAACAGAACCGGTTCTCGCTTGTCGGAATCCAGGGTGCTGATATCACCGACGGACAACGCACGTTGACGCTTGGACTGGTGTGGCAGCTCATGCGCCGCAACATTGTACTTACGCTGAAGAGCCTCTCAAAGGGAGGGCGGGAACTCACTGACACGGATATTCTGCGGTGGGCTCAGGACACTGTAAAGAAAGGCGGCAAGAATTCGACTGTGCGGTCGTTCAAAGACCCCTCGATTTCCACCGGCGTGTTCCTGCTGGATGTACTCCATGGCCTGAAGCCCGGATATGTCGATTACAGCATCGTGCTCCCAGGAAGCACGGACGACGAGAAATACTCAAATGCGCGACTGGCTATTTCGATCGCGAGAAAGCTCGGTGCCCTGATCTGGCTTGTTCCCGAGGACATCAACGAGGTCAGGAGTCGGCTGATCTTAACTTTCATAGGAAGTCTGATGAGCCTTCAACTAGGTGGCGCTTTGTAGAGAAAAGTGTCTCCGCCTTTCCATTTGATTTTTTGTGCGCTTGTCAAGATTTTTGTTTGTTTATGCAGTATATTACGTGTACAGTAGCTGTACTATGGTACTCTCTGTCTGCATGCTCTTACCATGCCGTGTATTGTAGAAATTGGGTTTATATGTTTCAAGTAGTTAGTTAAGATTGAATTTCGTTACATTAATATGTTCGTTCATAGCCCAGTTTAATTCAACTCCTTTCCAATGACGCCTATCAACCAAAAGCAAAACAATAGATAAACCAAAGCAAAAACCATCGCGGTCAGTCCGCAAAATATTTTAAATACTCCTCATCTAAACCATTGGCGAAGTCGAGAACGACTGGGTCGTCACCGAAGGAAGTAGAGACAACCATACGGTAATTCGCCTTTGCGGAGAACACCCAACTGTTGTGCCAGTGGTTTATATCGAGGCGGAGAATGAGTCGATCTAGATCCCATACTTTGATAGTTTGATCATAAGAGGCCGAGATTACTAGTAGATATATCTAGTGTCAGTCATAAACTTCAAGAATATTAAACATAATCGGAAAACACACTCTTCCTGCCACAAATTTGCAGAGATCGAACCAACGACTCGTGGCCTTCCAGGGTCTTGATGCACGTCCCAGTTCTAATATTCCAGACCTTTATCGTGTTATCATTACCACCACTGACGACGATTTTCTTGTCTTTGCTAATCTGGACGCACGCGAGACCTCGGCAGTGGCCATGTAGAGACATTATCCGCTTTCCGCTCTCCGCGTTCCAGAGCCTGACGACGTTGTCGACGCCAGCACTGGCGATGACACCATGGCGAAGGTGGATGGAATTGACGGTGCCATTACACGCGCGGATTTGGTGCATAACTGGGAAGTCGGGCTTGCGGCGGTCACGTACGCAGATTGTGCCGTCCTTGGAGCAGGTCACGACGTGACGCTTGTCAAAACACACGTCCAGAACCGACGCAGTGTGATTGCGGAAGCGATGGGTTGGCGTAAATGTAGGCAGAGACCAGAATATCACTGTGCGATCAGACGACCCGGATACCATGAGATTGTCGTCATATTGGAGACAGAGGACAGAGCCGTTGTGGCCAGAAAGGTCCAAGCCGTCGCTGTCACCGTCGGTTACATTGTAATTGAAGTTATCACTGTCGTTGTCGTTATCATTGTCGTGGTCGTTGTTGGTGTCTGGACCATGCCGCCCCAGTGTGCAGATTAGTGCAGCAGTCTGCGTGTTCCAGACCTTGATGGTCCGGTCCCTGGATCCTGTCACGATCTTGTCGCAGTCAAACTGCACACAGTACACGCTCTCTTTGTGGCCCAACAGAACGCGTGGTGTTACCTGCCCGTCGTGCCAGCGCCGGTCCAGCAGTAGCCGCGTCATATACAGTCGCTTGAAGTTGAGATTGGCGGGAGCGTCTGCGACCAGTGGCCAGTGTTTGTGACGCTGCTGGAACTTGAGGCGCCATGACGCGTTACTATCGGCGGCGGCGTGCCATGCTCGGCTGACGAGCACGCACTGGAGAAATGATTTCATGTCGACGTGAGCGAAGATCTGCATAAGCAGCTCTGTCGGTAGCCGCGAGGCGGGATCTTGCCGTTGTGTTACAATCAGCATGGCTAGTCAACAGACAGAGGGTCAGGTCGGCTCACCGACACGGGTCTCGACGAGCACATTTCCGAAGGAACAGAGTCCGTCCATGGGCGAGCACGAGTTCTCGTCGTAATCGTCGTAGTCGTTGTTCTCTGTTCCGGAATCGTGCACTATATCGTCTGGAGACGAGTCCATCGTATCGATGTGCAAGGTACTGGGAAGTTGGATACAAAGGCACTCCACCTTTGTGGGCCAGGACTTCTAGCTACTACAAGACCCACAATATGCCACTCGACCACCCAATAGTCCAATAGTGGGCATGTCGTACTGGTATAGGTTCTCATAGACAGCTTGAGGCTCGCCCTGTCAGATAGAACTAAGCGTTGCGGGAAAGAAGAGTCGAAGAGGATCACAAAGGCCATCTCTTACTAAAAAGAAAGGTCGAAATCTAGTTAAGTGCTGACTACTATAACATAAAGTCGCACAATACACAATTTTTACATCTAAATGATTTGTAGCCCATGTCTTTAGAACGGCATCGCCTTTAACAGAAACGACGACGATCGTATCTTTCGAAGCCGAGGCGCAGTTGAGAAAGACCGTTCATTATCCGTAGGGTCGCACCCAGAAAACTCAAGCCACCAGTTGCTCACTTTCCGCGAACAATTATGTTTCTCCTGTGATAAAGTGGACGTGCGTTCTCGCTCTTGCTGCTGCCTCTGTGGTTGCTGTAGTACGCTCCTCCTCTTGAACACTGACTTGAATTGGTGCCCAATAGAAGGCAGAGCTCGATCCCCCGAGTTGTGTTGTACTGGCTGTCTCTGTGACGGGGATTTGCTCTTAATACTGGACACAGGCTGCACCCATAACCGCTCCTTCTGCTTCGGAAGATCTATAGACGCTGGTAGTACCCCGGCTGTAACAGAAGGGACCATAACAGTCGCTGTGACAGGAGTTCCGGCAGTGGAAATATCGAATGAGGAAGCCGAAATCCGCGGCACAGCTGGAAGATTCTCGCCCAGTCCAGAGCCGCCACGTGCCATATATGGTACCGACGACCACATTGACGAAGCAGACGAGGCCGACACAAAAGACGGCGACACCGGTGTGCTTACCGTTCCAGATGATCCACACGAGGCTCTTCTCGAATTCGCGTCAATCGATTTAAAAAATGGATGCTCAAGACATTCCCCGATCAAGGGCCGAGACTGCGGATTCCACCTTAGGCACGACGAAATCCACCCCGCCAAGATCTTGTACTCAGTCGCAGCCTCTGTAGAGTCTAGATCGGTTGCAGTGGCCACAATGTATGAATATAAGTCAACGGCCTGCTTGTGTGCTGAAATTACAAATCCAAGCTTTTCAGCGTGTCTGACAGCCGCAGGCCACCGACCACCATATGACGCCGGACGTTCCGGAGACCCCATAATGTCGCATATGCGCGTGATCTGGTCCCATTCATTTTGTCCTGGAAATAACGGCCGCAACGTAGTTATCTCAACAGCGACCGCGCCAAGTGCCCAAACATCAACAGGAGTACTGTAATATCCAGTCTTTAGAAGAATCTCCGGCGCACGGTACCATCGTGTAGAGATATATTCTGTAAAGGGGGCACTGGATCCCACATCCCGAACTAAGCCGAAATCCGTTAACTTCACAGTAGGCAACACTCGTGGATCACAGTTGGAGACAAGAATATTCTCTGGCTTCACATCTCGGTGGGAGTACCCATGTCCATGAATATGCTCCAGACCACGCGAAATTTGTAACAGCATGGATCGGATAGTAACGAGGCCCAATCGCTCACTATTGCGCGCGCAAAGGAACTGATAAAGATTCATCTCCAGGCACTCCATAACAATGTGTAGTTTGCAAGTGGTGACGTCAAGGAATATCTCATATGCTCGTACAAGGCTTTCATGGGGGGAAAGAATGCGCAAGAATAAGACCTCCCGCAGCCGTAGGTAGTCTGCGGAATCAGTAAAAGTCTTTTTCATTGACTTAATGGCCACAATGGAGTGCGGTTGCAAATGTGCAAGGCCGCTACCTGTCACATGCGGTGAGATCTCTCGCACACGGGCTTTTGTAACAGTGCCGAATGAACCATCTCCAATGGAGCCGAGAAGCTCGAAGCGGTCGGAGAGACTAAGTGATGTGGACATAGAAGCCTTCATTAAGAAAAAGATGGCATAATCACAAAGGAACAAAGAAAGATGAAGGAGAAAAAGGCGGGTATATATAGCGAGAGCAGAAAAATGCAAATAGGGGTACCAGGTCGCTTGCACGCGTCGAACGAACAAGGGTGCTCCAAGACTTGCCGCAACTCCTGCGGCGCACAACTCAGAAAAAGCACGTGCAATTCGCGGGACTCAACGCTTCGTTTTCGAGTAGTACAACTTCCTCATCAGAGGGTTATGCGTGACCTTCTCCTTGTTCCGGCTCCGGTTGTACTCCACGTACGCCATGTCGTCTCCACCCGCAAGACTGGCCATAGACCCCGTCGTTCGCCGCGCCTTCTTTGCAGCGTTACTTTTGAAGTACCCGCTCTCTCGCCCAATAGCGTTGTCGGCGTCATCACCACGCTCAATGCCAGCCGCGTCCTCGTTCTGCAGAAGCACCGACTGTAATAGTTCCCTCCGCTCAGCAACAGTAGCGTACGCTAAGTCCGGCAAATTTTCCATGCCTTGTAGATGGGTAATCACCTTAAACGCATATCCCTGGTCAACCAAAAACGCTTGTCGTTTGGTCGAGTAGTACATCTCCTGTGTGTCCTTCGACACCAAACTATAGAAAAAGGCATTAAAACCTTCATCGTTTCTGCGTTTGGCCCTCAAAATTCTACCCAGTCGCTGTGCCTCTTGTCGTCGAGACCCGTAGTGCGACGAAATCTGAATCAAGCAGGTAGCTTCCGGAAGATCAATCGAAGTATCTCCGACCTTGGATAAAAAGATTGTGTTCACATCCGGATTCAGCTGAAAATTTTGCAAAATATTCATGCGCTCCGCCTGCGGCGTACCACCATAAATAAAAAATTTCTTCAGCTTCTGAGCATACGCTTGTAATGCGTAAACATTGTCCGAAAACACAATGATCTTGTCACCACGCTTCTCATGATAGTTGATCAAAAACTGGCAGGCCTGAAACTTCCGCGGATTCATGATATACAACAGTCGTCGCTTGCGCACAGTTTCCCTCAAATACTCTGTATAAAACTCCGTTGTCATAGGACACCATACTTCCGCGCATTGCACATTGGCAATGTGGCCCTTGCTAGCCAGCTCCATCCAATTTGCCTCGTAGAGCTTCGGCCCGATCAGGTAGCTTAAATTATCAATCTTGTCATCCTCACGAACCAATGTGGCAGTAAGGCCTAGCTTCGCGTGTGCAGCGATGGTCGTCACGACTCGCCTGAACATCTGCGCTGGTACGACATGCACCTCGTCTAAAATGACAAAGCCCCATTCGCGCGAGGTCAAAAAGTCCATCATCTTCTGCGAGTCGTGTGACCGATTCCGTGTATTTGCAACCATAGAATATGTCGACACAACAAGTCCGGCCTCATTCCTAAACTTTTCTTTATTTTCTGACGTGAACACAGCAATGTTTTCCGGCTGAATTGTGCACCATTGCAAGAACTGCTGCCGCCATTGCATGACCGACACCGAGGATGTGCAGAGAACGATCACGCTCTTCTTGATCGTGCAAGCGGCAGTAATTCCAACAAGCGTCTTGCCTGCACCACATGGAAGCACAATGATTCCGGATCGCGCGCGTCCATTACCAAACATCTTACTAAGAGACTTTTCCTGATACGGTCGAATTTGCGTCGAAGGCTTCAAATCAATGTCCAACGTCGGATTCCGTGTATCATTTCTAAAGTCGTATTCCTCCAGCAGCGGGTAGTCAATGACCTGACATCGCTTTTTTAATGCCTCGACAGAGCTCGACGAAATCTCAAATGAGTGCACGGCGTCCATTTCGTCGTCTTCATCGTCACGATCAAGGCCGACCACAGACGAAAAGAGATCCTCAACCGACTGCTGTTGTGCGGAGGCGTCTCCTGCACCTGCAGATTTGGGATCTTTTGCCTTTGATGTCCCTGGAATTGTTAACTCGCCCATAGTCGGAGCTCTCTCTTTGACGAGCCCTTCTACTATTGTGCTGTTGTTATTATTATAATCTTCTCCTTCAATACGCATCGGTCCGATCTCCTCGTCTTTCAGTAACATTTGCAGAATATCGGCTTGTGGACTTTCGACGAAGTATCGATTGTTCTTTAATACCAGCTTCACTTTTCCATAGGATACTGTGCAATCGTTGATGAACTTTATGATACTTTGAGGTACCGCGACTTTCGACAAACGATTTAGCACGGAGATGATATCATTTACTTCTAGGCCGACAGATACAGCAGCATAAAGAGAGTATTTTGTGAGCCTGTATTCGTGAATATGCGAGGGACGAGACACCGGCTCGGCAATAGTGACAAGGAAATCTTGCGCTTGTTCCGCCAAAGGTGAGTAGCTCTCGAGGATGATTCGCATATCCTGTGGATTGATCCACAGCGGCCTTGAAGCATGGTCAGGTTTCAGTCCGAGGTAGGAGAAGTCGGCATGGCCAAACATATGAGTCAACCCGTCAGTTGACAAAGTCAACGGGGCTACACCGCCGCGAGCAACTGTAGAACTGGAGGTCGACGACAGCTCTTCTTGCTGTTGTGGCGGATTCAGTCGAATACGTACGCCAGGCACTTTGTAATCGTCAGTGGATGCCATATTAACATAGCGCGTAATACAGCGCACATACTACTACTCCGTCCCATATTTTCATAGTATTCTTCATCTCCCGTTGCAGCAGACTCATCACTACTGTACTCATCCGATAATTCGTTCTGCAATGCCGCTTCGTCGTCCTCATCTAGAGACAATGCGCGTGATCTCTTCGCAGCCTCTCTCACTGTCGCGCTAGTTAGTACCTTCAGGCTATGTTAAATGCGTATGAAAATCACCTACCAGGTCGTGATGATCCGACTGACGTAGACATGGTTTGATACGGCATGCAATAGTTGTCGGCATACAGGTGGAAGTCTGACCTTCATTTAATAATCAGTGTTGACTTATCTGCAAAAGATCTATCACTGTTATGCACCGCGCTTCGAGCATCACGTCACATTCGATTAGACAACCACGGCCCCTAACAAATTCCCTCGGACTTGTATTTACAGTCATTCACCGTCATTTACCGTAACACCAATAAGAAATACAGAACGAACCCCCAAATATATCCAGACCCAATGCCAAAAAAGAGACAAAACGATTCACAAATACCAAGCCACCCAGCGCTCATCACAAAATTCTATCTTCAATTTGAAATATGAAACAAAAAACAATAAGATCTTCTGCGGAATAGAAGTAAAGTTATAGAATAGATAAGAGTAATCGCCGCATCTTTTCGACAGCAGTGACATGCCATGGAAGAACACCATTTTGCCCATCGCAAACACCAGTTAGCGCCCCGAAGCTAGCTAACGCCCTATACTGTCGAAGAAGCTCCTCTAGGAAGTCCTCCCACGGCTTCGGACAACTTAAGAGAGATACTTGCATGACGGACATAAGAACGCCATTTGTGCCAGGTTTGACAAGGTATCCGCTAGCAAGACCAAAGCGAAGACAGGTAATATCGTACTGGTCTAGTTGTAATTTGTGGTTAACAATAACGCCATATGTCTCATCTTTTAAATCCACCAATGTAGCATCTTGATCTAATGCCGTACTACTGCTGGAGCTCGGTATCGAAGCAAATCCAGAAGTGGACGGTCCTTGTATTGAATTTGGAGTCGTTCCAGACATTGGCGTCGGGTTATCGATTGCAATACCAGGAGTAGCAGAGGAAACGGAGTAAATATCTAGCGCATTGTCACTGGGTTGCAGCGGTGTCGCATCTGGAGTGGAGTAGATGTTATAGTATTGACCAGCAGTCGCTAAGTCGGCAGTTTCGAGAACTGACAGACTGGGATTCGGCTCAACGCACGCAAAAACTGTAGTCACATCTTTGGAAGAGTGAGAAGCGAGTGCAATCCATACTATTTCTCAAGTTAGCCAAGTTTCTAAAAGAAGCAAACGCATTTGACATACCATTTAATTCATCTTGATCCATCGGCCCAACCTTTGCAAATACTAATCTCCACTGCATCGTCACTCGTGGCAAAAGCTCCAATGTGCGCTCCCATATTTCAGTGCAAACATCCTCGCTGGAGCGTGGCCGAGCTCCATCTTTCTTTACACATGACAGCACCGTTGCGCGACCAAGTTCGCCATACTGATCACTCCAGGCTACCGTTACAAACCTTCTATCTCTAGACCGAGCGTATGCTATATGGACATACGCAGCCTCAGTAAAGAGTGACGGCGTTGCGGAAGCTGTCAGCTTGAAATGTCTATGATCTGGTTGTGCTCGAGCAAGCGTATATGCAGGGAAGCGTTTTTGGGACGTTTCATTGTGCTGACGCGACATTAGTGAGGCCAATGATTTCAGGATTCCTCAATAGCATACCTCAGAAAACTCTTCAGCAGGAAGACATTTATCGTATATCGAGAGCGAAAACTTGACAAGATCGAATTGTGATGGCACAACGATTGTATCCCTGGCAGCGAAGAATTGAGCAGGCACGATCTGAAATATTAAGTTCGCACCCGCGGTGTCTAATGAGTCGGCAATACGCTGGGCATATTCCTGTTTCAGCTGGAAAATACCATGACCGATCTGCAACAGACACGACGGATCTGTAAATGGTGCTGCGATAAATATCACGATATTAGGTACTTCTTCGACAAATTCGACCAGCATTCGACCTGATAAACTAATTAGACAATAAAGTTAAAGATTGAAAAACCGTAGAATTTAATACCGAGCAGATTGCAAGTCTTAACGATATCTTCCAGTGCATCTCCCGTAGTCTTCCCAGTGCTCTTCACAGGAACTAGGCCATTCTTAAAATCCCCAATTTCGCCTGTTGCAAAGGAGCCTAAACCAGATCCCTCATACACAGGCTTGAGCCTGTCCAAAAAGGATGTAGCAGCGGTAGTCAAGCCGGGGCTTCCTGGATATATCAAAAAGCTGATGATGTTCTTGCGACCGTTTTGCGGAGTGAATCCAAAGATATGCCAAAATCTTAAGGCAGGCGGAAGAACCTCAAGAACACTGTTCATACGCATGAGTGATACATGTGGAGGAGGAATATGGAATACATGACGGTCGGTATTTGGAATTATTTCTTCGGCGGCATCAGTCTTCTGCTTGCTGACGTTGTCGCTGAAAATATCTGCGTCAAATCCGAGTTGCCGTAGGACCTGCTCTTCTTGGCTTTGTGCATACTGCCCATAATCGTCGCCCGGTACCAGATCAGACAAATCAGATAGATCAGCTAGTTCTTTTAATGAAAGTGCTTCTATATGACTGAATAAATTCTTTAGCACATTCAAGAAATCAGCTCCGCATACGCTTCGAGACGGAATTGTTGGCAAGTAGGAATCCAAAAGAGAATTGTCCCAAACCACTGACTCGCACAAAGTCTGCAAAATGTGTTGCACGCTTGTTTGAGATGAGTCCTCGCATTTTCGTGTAAGTGCTAGCGGCAATGGTGAAGATGATGGTTGAACTTCGGACAACAGCTCGCTTTTTGTCGCTGACATAGATGTGAGTATTGCCCACCAAAGTTGCCGCGATACGTAGGCCTCCGAAGATACATCCTCTATTGGAGATTCGCGCGGCCGCTTGTCCTCTCCCCGTTCTGATCGCGGCGTTTTCCCGTCTTGATAATCACGTCCAGCATCGTCGTCATCTAATTCATCGCTTTCGCTGTCAGACGTATCGCTTTTATCCTCGGAAACATAAAATCTACCGCCTGTCGCATATTTGTTGTCAAGTGCGTTCTCCAAATTCGGATAAAATAATACCGGCGTAAACATGCTCTTCCTTTTCCGAGGGGTCATGGATGCACTCGCTCGAGTCACAAGCTTCAGAGGCGATAAGGGAGGTGTGATGATCTTGTCGGACAGCAACGCCTTTGTAGGTTCGACCGGAAGCGGTGTAGCCTCAGGAATAGGCATCGGGGTAATTTCAGTTATAGTATCAATATTAAAGGTATGGATGTCGTGGTTTAAAAAGTCGCCGTCATCGCCGCCAAGATTCAGTTCATTGTCTGACTGTCCTTCCACAAACCGAGGTCCAGACGGATTGTCATCATCAAAAAAGTTGAAATCCGCTTCCGTTACTTCAGTATCTCCTAAGAGAAGTCGATCATCTTCAATTAAACCAGGAGCATCCTCTGGTTCGTGATCCTTCTCCGTCGTGGCCCACGGCGTAGATAATAAATAATCATTACTCTCTGAACTTCCGTTTTCCCAGTTGGGATGACTTGTGTTATTATTAAGGCGGGTTTGAGCCTGCGGATCCGGAGGTGTTGGATAGACCGCAGCCGGATTCTTCTTTTGTCCAGATTTGCCATCCGTCGCGTCTGTCGTGCATTCGCTGTAAGACGAAGTCGAATTATATTGACCACCCCGAGAAAATGAAAGAAAAAATTGTTCGATTTCCTCTAAGGGATCGCCAATTCGAAACCATTCCATATCCAAAGTCCCTCGACCATGCATTGACGGCATTACGTGAAAACAAAGCTCGGAGGGCCAGGCGAGCGCGGTGGCAGAACCTTCAACCACCACGCTACTCCACGTATCCTCATTCAAAATCCGAATTCCAGAACAAAGCTGAATATTTGCTATAATAGTAGACGCATCCTTGGGAATCTCTTCGACTTTGCCAACATAAACTGCGCGCGTTCCATTTGGAGCCAAAATGACTTTCCCGTCGGGCTGAAGTTCCTGGTCTTGTGACGAGGATAATCGTACTAACTGCGTATTCTGGCAGTGTGGGGTCAAAAATAAACGCCCAGATGAAACTAGCCGCAAATTGAAATACAACAACGATTGCGCGGGTGAGAGAAGAACTGATCCCAATGGCACATAGTCATAGTCTGACGTCAAACTGCGAGAAATAAGCCCAGCAAGAGCAAGCATGAGCGGTACGTAAGCAGCTGGAAATGACTGCGGTGATGCCGAATCAGCAATAGCGAGCGTAGATGGTAAAAACGAGCCAGTGGATATCTCTGTGACGGGAAAGTTGGATGAGACGGGAATCATTACAGAACTAGACAAAGCAAACGCCTACTAACCCTTTAAACCAAACATATGATTAGGAACTGCGGGACTGACAGATTCCACTAATGAGAATGTCCAGAGTTCTTTGCCATGGCAAGCAACGAGAGCTGCTTTCTGGTTCTGCCGCAGAGACCATTCCGCCAGAAGCATCTTCAAGGGCCGACATAGTGGATCGACGTAGACGCAGTACCGAATTTGATCAAACGTGCCCTCAAAAACATTATCAGTCTAAAATCCAAAATAACAAAAGCAAAGACTACTCATACAAGCTTAAACACGTTCGAGAAATTCTTGTCTGGCGAGGCTGCCATAATTGTTCTCGAGGATGACAAGGGGTCGGTCTCAGGACGAATGCAACGGACCAGAGACGATATTAGGTAAATTGAGTATCAAGCATGTCGATTTGATGTGAATGTAGTTATCCCATCATCTGGACGCATATAATATGCGAATCTGGCCAAATACGGCTTTTTACCATTTGTTGACAGATATCGATGATATCACGAATTTTGAACAGTGCGGAGCTGTCGGCACTTCCCCGAAGTCACGCTACTGCGGTCACACACTCACACACAACTCGGTTCTACTACATATAAACGATATCAAAATAAAGCGAAGCAAAATAACTGAATTGACAATTGTGCACTTTTGAGAAACTCGCAGAATGCAGCTCTACTAAAATATTTACTTCCGCGAAGTGGCCGCAACCTGACCGGTGTAAAGTTCTATACGTAGAGTAAAATTGCACTATACAATTGTAGACTATACAAATGTAGATCCAACCAATAACTACGCCGCCGCACCTACTCTACTTCTTCTCCTCAGGCTTCTCCTCCGGCTCAGGTGTAGGCAAAACAAACTACGTCTCATCGTTAGTCCTTATTCAACTGCAAACGATAAAGGATTCGAAATTGAGCGGTCTTACAGTCTTTGGTCGTTCGTCCTTACCTGGACCAACAGGTTCCCAAACAGTCGAACCGACAGAAAAATTTCGAAAAGCTTGCGTAAGCTAACCTGTCCGTCAGCACAAGATCCACCAGTTCCACCAAACAGGTGAAAAGCTTACCTCGAGAGGCTCGTAAACAATTCTCTTTTTCTCCTCATCATATCGGACCTAAAAGAATTACGCAATTTAGCATTTACTTTGACAACGTACAATCCAAGCCGAGAGGGCAAACCTCAGTGTATCCTGTTAAAGGGAAATCTTTACGCAGGGGATGGCCCTCGAACCCATAGTCGGTCATTATTCGTCGCAAGTCAGGATGATTAACAAAGAAGACCTTGACAAACAGTTAGCGACCACTGTCTAAAAGTATCAAGCAACGAACACATACACCGAACAAGTCGTACGTCTCTCTTTCGTACCAATTAGCGCCCTCAAACAGTGGAGTCGCACTGGGTACAGGAGTCGTCTCAGAGGCATAAGTCTTGACTCGGACGCGGGAGCTGTAACGCGTTGATAGCAAGTTGTACACGACATCGAATCTGTGCGTCCGCGTCGGATAATCAGCGGCGGTGATGTCCATGACAGCTTTGTACTGGGCAGCAGTGTGGTCTCGCAAAAAGGTCAAAACAGGAATGACTGAGCTGGGTGCAATGTAAAGGGTCAATTCATCCTTCCAAACCGAGAATTTCTGTATGAATTTAGGCAGGGCTGCCATGACGTAGCGGCCATAGTCGTGCAGGTTCTCGACGGTCTCCACCAGAGTATCGGATGGATTAACAACGGGTCGGTTGAGAACTCCAGGCTCTGTAAAAGTCATGAATTAGCTCGTCAAGGATCATAAGTAAAGACACACAGCCACGCACCCTCTCTTGGTAGCGCCTTGAGGTCTTCGGGATACACCGGGCCTTCTTCGTCCTTGAGAGCCTCCTTGATGTTATCGATAAACGACGAAACCAAACGGCGCTGGGAAATAACCCGTGGTCTTAGAAGCGGCACTGTCGCTGTCGCGCGCGCTGTCAGAGAGCGAATCATGGCTGCCCGGTTTTTCTTGTATGGACGAGGGATATCTGCAGACACCGAGGCAGTTCGCTGTAGCAACAAGGACGCGAAGTAGCGTTTCGAGGCGGCGCAAACATTGACCAATCACATCAATGCTGATGTTCTAAGTCCAAGTCACAACGTGACTGAGATGTCACAGTCACGGTTTAGCAGATGCTGAAAGTGTCACGCAACTGCGCGTAATTTCCAGTCTGGCCCCCTAGTGCACTTTCTCGTCACGTCGCCATCTGGCTGGGCAGTTCATCTCTACTTTGACTTCTACTTCTCCTGATTCAATCATAGTCCGTCAAATCTCAGTAAGACTGGTTGGTTTTGCTTGAACGTATTTCAAATGTCTCGACTTGCCCAGGACACTTTCATATCCGACGACGAAGAGGAGGTTTGGTAAGCAGGTTCGTGTGTATTGTTGACTATGATCTTAAGTTTACTAATTTATTCTACGATCGTCGCAGCCCCCTTTGCGTAGAGGAATTTGATATTTCTGACAAAGGATTCAAACCATGTCCCTGCGGTTATCAAGTAGGTTTTTTTTTGCTGTTTATAGTACTGTGGCAAATGTCGTGAATCTGACCAGCTCGCCACGTTTTCTTCAGGTGTGCCAGTTCTGCTACAACAATATTCGGCAGAACCCACAGCTGAATGGTCGCTGTCCTGGATGTCGTCGGCCATATGATGACGAGTCTGTGGAATACAAAATCGTTACTACGGAAGAGTGTGTTATGGTCGTTGTTCATACTAGCTAGTTAGTGTTACTGACATTCTATATTGCAGATGGCGACAAGACCACCAGAAACAAACGCGCCGGGACAAGGAGAAGAAACAGAAGGAACGGGAACGTAAGGAGATAGAACAAGCCTCGCGGAAACATCTGTCCGGCATGCGTGTTATCCAGAAGAATCTCGTGTACGTCATCGGCCTCAATCCACACATTCCCCATGAAGAGCTTCACAACACTCTCCGCGGGGATCAATTCTTTGGCCAGTACGGAAAGATTCAAAAGATTGTTGTTAATCGTCGGAATGGGGGCGTTGGTAATGGTGGAATCGGCGTCTACGTCACGTACTACAAGAAGGAGGACGCCGCGAAATGTATTGCTGCGGTAGACGGTTCTACAAATGATGGCAAGATTTTAAGGTCGGTCCAAGTAATATTGGCTTTTATTTGCATTGCGATCTGTCGCTAATATTTTAACAGGGCTGCTTACGGTACGACAAAATATTGTTCATCCTATCTTCGCAATCAATCTTGTCCGAACCCGAACTGCATGTTTCTTCATGAGCCAGGAGAGGAGGCGGACTCCTACACGCGACAAGACTTGTCTACTATTCAGCACGCAGCTAGACAAGCTGAGTCGAAACCTGGCCTATCGCGAACTTCGACTTCCAAGACCACAGCAAGTGCTGTTTCGGCTGTTTCGGCTGTTTCGGCTAAACCCTTGGAAGAATTGCATGTACCAGATATTCCGGAACAATCAGCGCTACCTCCTTCTGCCTCGTGGGCCACCAAAGCGTCGCCAACAGTGCAGAACTTGAAACTAACGCGCACCTCAACCTCCTCGTCTACTCGTGTGCCTACCCCTGTTTCAAGCAATATTCCTTCTTCGCAACGCCTTGCAGATAGCCGGCTAGCACAACCCGAATCGCGACAAGAAGAAAATCGTCCAGTTGCCACCACTCAGCAAACTCAGCAAGAGGCCTCTCCAACCGATACATGGGCGAACTCTCCGCAACCAACGCTACCGAAGGTTGCAAAGCGTCCTGTCGTTAACCCAACGCTGTCGTTATTTGAGAATGCACTCAAGATTCTATCTACTTCTTCTTCCATCAGATTCTCCTTTTCGAGTCATATTTTGTCAAAAGAGGATATGATTGGTGCGCAGTCAATGCCTCCACTATTTGCGTTTTCGTCAGTGAAGCTTCCTGAAGGGATAGTTGGTGACCGGGAGAAATCCTCGGAGAACAGCAATCGACAAACTTCGGTATTCAACTTTTTGGACAACACAGGTCTGTCTGACCAATTATTGGAACAGCAACAAATGATGCGCGGTGGATCTTTTCGAGCGGTCGGTCGGGGGACCAGTCCTTCGCCTGGCTTATTTGGAGCTGGACAGACCGAGGCACAGGAAATCTTGTCACTCGTGTCAGGTGGACATCCTAAAGGTAATGAATGAAAACATCACTACATTGCCTGTGTTGATCTGTTTTGGCATATTTTGTCTCTGCCCATGCTAATATGTTCATGTCTTTGGTTGCCTATTAGTACCAGTGTCTTCCAACGAGTTATCTGGCATTGAAGACTCGTATTTAGACCAAGCATCGCGAATGTCGCATCAACCGCAAGGTGTGTATTATAGCAAGGCGTGGTAAGGGATAGGCAAAAAAATCAAATTTTGTAATTTTCTGCATGCATCGTCACTCATTCGCATTCGATACTTTATTATTCTCCCCTTTTATTCTTGCTTGTTCCTGGTCTAATGGTCGTATACTTTCCACGTACCTATATTATTCGACAATAGTGGTGATTATGAGAATGGCACATTATTAATGCTTGGATGAATTAGTGTTATATGAGAAACCTCTGTTTGACATGTACTTAAATACATATCCTTTTTGCCTGTCTCTTATAATCGCTAGCAATCAATTTTCCATCCGGGTTGTACTAACATTTTACGCGCCTTCATAGGTAACGGTTCGATATTGAATCAAAGCCAGCCAGCATTGTCCTTACCGATGCCGTCACTGGCATCGTCTACAACACCGTCAAACCCTTCGTTGGTTGCGGACAATATGTCATTTCCTTCGCTGAGCGACGTCTACACAGGGTTGTCCTCTCCTCGCCCTGGTTCTGCGATGGGGGTCTCGGGAGCGTCATTAAAGTGGGACAGACAAACTCTGCTGCAACAGCAATATCAGCGGTCCGCGTCTCCGCTCAGTCGGCGTGGAACTCCTATGGAAGATTTGTTCAAAAGCGCGACGCCATTACCGCCGGGCCTAGCTTCACCTCTGGGGACGTATGCTTCGGCTGTTGGGGTTGGTGCGAAGAATTCTGAAGGATCGATACCGTCTGCGGCAGTGGTAGACGAGAGGGTGTCGGCGCGGGCTACTCCTATTACTGATCAGCTGCAGGATGAACAAAATTTAGATACTGCGAGCACCGTCTCTGAGGTTCTTGAGGTAGTGCAAGCTAAGGATTCGAATTCTCCGATGTCGTTGACTGACAAGGTAATCGACCAAATCAAAAGTCAGTCTCGCGTGGTCACGAAGAAGGCATCTGCTTCTACAATCGTCACTGAGTCTTCATTTGACGATACCTACGACGGTGTCGACAGCACCAAGGAAAGTGAATTCCTTAAAGATGGCGCTTCGACGACTTCTGCTTCTTTTACGTCGGCGTCACCTGCAAAAGAGGATGGGGAAACTACGGCAAGCTCGATACAGGCTGCGGTTGTGTCGAAGAAAAAAGATAAGAAGGCAAAGAAGGCAAAGAAAAGTGTCGCCGTGGTGGGCGATGTAAAACCTCTCGATGCGGAGTCTCTTAAGATCGACGCTGTCACAGCACCGACGCCGCTCACAGTTGTGAACCCTTCTGCGAATATAGTGCCGGAGCTAGATCCCATATTGCTAATTCGCAAGGTGATCCAGGACCTCAAACCTGACGGCAACGGGGCAGATCTCTCGTTTTTCAAGCAAGCTTTCAGCTTGTCTGTGAATTCCCCACATATTACTTTCACACAGAACGAGTTGGAAGAGGCAGAAAGGAGAATCTCAGACGCCCTCATAACACCCGAAATACTCGGGACGACTGTGGAGCAAATGGAAAAAGAGTGGTTAGCCGCTAAGAAGGATACCGAGGTCTTGGAAAAGAAGTTGGTTAAGATGATCAAAAAAAATAAGAAGATTGTCTTTGAAATCTAAATTTTGTATGCATTTTTGGCTCTGTTTTTGTACTTGGGGGCGTTAAATTTATAGTTTCGTTCATTCTAAATGAATCTTAGTGATACATCACGCAGGTAATTGCATTGCAAATTAATAAAGCAGATACGAAACCACAAGAGCATTATTAGATAAGATGAACTCCAGCCAATACGTTGTCTGTCGACATATAATACAACTGAAACTTACAGAAGATCGCGTCTGAAAATTGGGCAGCTGCGCACTCTTATTAGTTCCTTCAGCAAAGTTGACCAGAGAAAAAGGGAAGCAAGTGACGGCACTCGTCTAGTCTCATGCAATACTCATATATATAATAATTCAAGGTTCTGGATCGGCGTTGTAAACGTGCTTGGAGCGTTTGTAACCTTTTGACATTGGCTGACCTGAGTTGACAACTCCGACTAGAAGTGAGAGAATCAGATAACATTCAAGGCGAAGACACTAATATTTGTAATTTGCATACCTCTGCCGTTGACGTCGTCTGGAGACCTAAACATGGACCCCTCGCCTATGACTTTAGGTTTTGAGAACTTCGACGTTTTGATTCCTGCAATTCGGTTAGAATTAGAATGCTTCGTCGTATGATAGTTTAAAAGAGATTGGCTATACCTTTGCTGGCGAATGCCTGCCATTTTTGCTTTCCTTCATCCAGTACTCGTTTGCGTTCTGATTTGCGCGCAGATTTTGACATATGCTTTTCCGAGCCAGCCAATGATGAGCCCGTCGTTTCCTCTAGTGAGTCTGACGGTTCTGGAGGCTCTGCCCCTCGCCTGACTACATCAAGGGGCTCAGATTCTGGCTCACAAGGTCGGACGCAGCTGAGAGGCATTGTGTCGATGGATGAGTTGTCAAAGAATTTGACGGTAAACATGGGCTTGTCAAGAGAGCCTGTGACGCCGGCGATTTTGGCGCGCATGTACTGTTTGTCACCAGAGAGCCAGCGAGCGAGGACGATATCTCCAGACTTAAACAAAGGTGTCGGTGCAACTGTAGGTCCGGGTGGAGGAGGTGGCGGGGGTGGAGATCCTGGTGACCTCGGAGGAGCGGGGCCGGCTATTGGTATTGAAGTTGACGATGGCGAAGGTGGTAATGGTGGTGGCGGCGGAGTGGAGGCATGCGGTGGTGGAGGTCTGGCAACACTAGGCGGCCGGAACTGCGGGCGAACTTGGGATGCACTCTTCCCTGACTTGGCGCTGGTGCCAAACCGACTGATATTATTGCTGTGTGTCTTTCCATGGACCGGCAAGGAAGCATGATCATTTGCCCCCGATCCTTCGTCGCCCAGTGAGGTCTTCAGCAGAGCTATCAGGTCGGTCAGCTCCGCCTTCAAAGTCTGGAGAGAGACATTGCCTGTATCAGACGATAGAGATTCTGTAACTGTGGCCAGTTGAAACTGGTATTCTTCGAGTTCGCGGCGAGACATGTTTGTCGTCGTCGTTCTTGCTGATGGTGGGTGTGGAAGGTGACAGCTTGATTCTGTGGTTGGGACAAATGGTTTTGAAGTTTTCTGAAGTTTACCTAACCGGGTATCATATGATGTGGCATTGAGGTATTGCACCATACATCGAATGAGCAACGAAGCAAGAATCCAGACGCGCAACGTTGCGCGAAGTAATCTCAGCTCTGCTCTCCTTCACCGTCTACGTCAGCGCCAGATCATCGATGGCGATCTTGTGCGCACATTTCCAATCACTCCCCGACATCTCGACGAGCAGCTCATAGCCGAGACCAGCGCTGCCGCTGTGTATGTTCAGTGGAGCCAGCATGCCAACAAACTGCGATATGGTACGAGTAGGCAGAGTGAGATACCGAAGCAACTGAAGGGACCGGAGGGACCGGCGAGCGTGGCTCTGTTGCAGGAGGTGCTGAACAGTGAATCGAGGCGACACGTGGGCTACAACAAGCTACAAGACAAGAACGACGCGATAAACCTGCTGTCTGCTGCATCGCGCGCTGTCGCCAAAAATAGCATCGAGGGGAGCGGCAAAACCAAGTTGATTCAATGGACAATCTTCGAGAAGCTATCAGCTAACGCAGATCGGATGAGACAAATGAACAAAGAATGTTTTATGCAGTACGCCTTGATACGCGCCAAGTTTGTTGAACAGAGGCTGGAAATGATAAGGCAGGATGAAATGGAGACTGACAGCAGAGAGCAGTACTGAGTGAAGCAGATATCGTCATTTTGGTGGTAGTGCCCAGCAGGAGACAAGGAAGTGCCTGTCTATCATTCACGTAATGTAACATAGAAATGGCGTCGGATTTGGTTTTGTCGAATTTAATTCTTTTTGCTTTTCAACTGACCGCGGAAATGAATACATATCTGAAAAAAGATGTATCAACTACACAGAATCTTTCGTAAAAGTGCAATAAAGCGAGTCGTGATGGCGAGACGAAGCTGATATGTGCACGTGATAGAACGCCTAGCGGAATAAGATGGGGAAGTTACATTGGCATGTTAATTATATTCAACGATCTTCAAGAAATCACCACCCAGAACAGCAGTAATCTCGTCACGCTCTACTTCTCTAGATCCGACAGGGTCCATCCTTGCACCCCGCAATGAGAGCTGTGCTATTTTCTCTCGTTTTTGCGACCTGGCTTCTCCGGACATCTTATGCGTCAGTGACCGACATCCATGCTGAGGCAACTTGCGCCATCTACAAGAACGTCCGTATACATTCGCTCACAGATAGCCAAATGCGCCACATGAGCAGATTTGCTGACTGGAAATATGCATTTAGTGTGGAAAGAAGAGCTTCTTTGGCGCACAATTGCCATGTCCATACAACGGTCCCGCAGTCACACCGAGTGAAGCTGACAGGGCTGATCTTGTCGATATCTGCGGCATCCACTGGGCACAGTCCGATGTTTGCTGCGATTCGGATCAGGTTAGTTTTTACTATCGTTAAATAAGATTGTCCATTTGGCATAAACAAGCTTTGACTAATTCAGTACAGCTCGATAGCCTTCGTTCCAATCTCAAGAAGGCCGATCCGCTAATTTCATCATGCCCCGCCTGTCACGCAAACTTCGTCGAGTTTTTCTGCTCCTTTTCCTGCTCACCGAACCAGTCTCAGTTTTTAAACATTACCGGTCTTGGAATGGCCACATCCGGTAATAGCATTGTGACCGAACTCGACTACTTTGTGCAACCCGAAGTGGCTTCTAAGTTCTACGACTCTTGCAAGGACGTCAAGTTCTCGGCAACTAATGGATACGTCATGGACTTGATTGGTGGCGGTGCAAAGGATTACAAAGGTTTTTTGAAATTCCTAGGCGACGAAAAACCATTACTCGGCGGGTCGCCTTTTCAGATCAACTTTCCATGGGACGATACGCCAGATGAGATCGACAGGTTGGAGTTTGTTCCCAAGAGCTGCGCTGACTCAGACGAACGGTATCGCTGTGCCTGCGTTGACTGCCCCGATGCATGTCCATCTCTTCCTCCCACCAAAGCCGAGAGTCAATGTTATGTTGGCGCTATGCCGTGTTTTTCTTTTGCCATTATCATGCTATATACTTTGACTGTGATCGTATTTATTCTGGTATACAAGTCAATTATCCAATTTAAGCGCGGACCTTTCTACAAACCAGAACGTCTTCGCCTGTTGAATGATATAGGCGGCGCCTCGGAGGACGAGGAAGAAGGCGATATTGTCGAATCAGCGGAAATGGTAGAGCGAACTTCTGTCAAGACTTACACTTTGCATGAAATCCTACAGTCTCGATTCATATCCATTGGCCTATTTTGCGCGCAGTTTCCTGCTCTAGTCATTGGTCTCTCGCTTTTGATTACCGCCGTCATGTCATTGGGCTGGTTCCATTTCACTATCGAGACTAACCCAGTTCGTCTCTGGGTTAGCCCAGGTTCTGCTGCTTTCCAGGAAAAGGAATTTTACGACAAGAACTTTGGCCCGTTTTATCGTGCCGAACAGGCGTTCCTTGTAAACGAGACCGGACCAGTCCTGACATACGAGACGCTGCAATGGTGGTTCGAAGTAGAGAATAATATCACAGCCATCTCATCTCCTGTCTACGGTACTACCTTCGACGATATTTGCCTAAAACCAACAGGCGAAGCCTGCGTCGTGCAGTCAGTCACACAATACTTTGGTGGCGACTTCGAGAATGTTGATCCAGATTATTGGCAAGAGCAAATCGGGGAATGCACGAAGAACCCCGTCGACTGCTTACCTCCTTTCCAGCAACCTCTCAAGCCTACTATGATTCTCGGCGGTGTGCCTACAGAGGGCGACTATGTTAAAGCGCATGCTATCATCATTTCGTGGGTGGTAAATAACGGACAAGAAGATTCCACGTACGTGCAGCATGCAATGGACTGGGAGTCTTCTCTAGAAGAGTACCTATTAGACGTGCAACAGCAGGCCGCAGCGAGAGGTCTTAGACTCAGTTTCAACGCAGAAATTTCATTGGAAAAGGAACTCAACAAATCTACAAATACTGACGCCAAAATCGTGGTCATTTCTTACATTTTCATGTTTGTCTATGCATCTTATGCTCTCGGAAAAGTTTCTTTCCGCTCTGGTCGTCGGATCTTGATTGATTCTAAAGTGACGCTTGGTCTCTTCGGAATATTCATAGTCTTACTTTCTGTGTCCGCGTCTATTGGATTCTTCTCCATCATCGGTGTTCGTGTCACGCTTATCATCGCCGAAGTGATTCCTTTCTTGGTTTTGGCGGTTGGAGTAGACAATATTTTTCTTCTTTCGCACGAACTTGATCTGGTCAACCAGGAGTATCCACACGAGCCAGTGGAGCACCGCGTTGCACGCACAGTCGGAAAAATGGGTCCGAGCATCCTCCTATCGGCGTGGTGCGAGACCATCGCATTTGCACTGGGTGCCATCGTTGCTATGCCTGCGGTGCGCAACTTTGCCATCTACGCGGCCGGCGCTGTTTTTATCGATGCGCTCCTGCAGATCACGATGTTCGTGTCCGCTCTGACGCTGGATCAGAAACGCCTGGAGGACGGACGTGTCGACTGTCTTCCGTTCTTGAAGCTGCGACAAGTGCGCGAGCTTCCGCCGACGGCGAGCGGCGATTCGTTGGCGGAGTGGATCAAAGTGAAGTACGCGCCGACGATCTTGAAGAAGGAGGCAAAGGCAGTTATCCTGATGGCGTTTTGCGGTATCTGCGCCGTTTCTCTTGCCTTGATTCCAAAGATCCAGCTTGGATTGGGTTGGTTTTTTCTTATTGCTGTATATTTTAAGGGGCATTTCTTGCTAACCGTTTAGATCAACGCATCGCCATTCCGAGCGATTCTTATCTTGTTGATTATTTTAACGACTTGTACGCGTATTTTGACTCAGGTCCTCCAGTTTACTTTGTCACACGGGAGTACAACATCACTGAACGGGCAGAGCAAAAGGCTTTGTGCGGCAGATTTTCCACGTGTAATGAATACTCGCTTCTGAACGTCCTAGAACAAGAACGAAAACGTCCGGAGGTATCATACATTTCAGAACCTGCGGCAAGCTGGATCGATGATTTCTTCCACTGGCTGAACCCGCAGCTTGATGAATGCTGTCGTTTCAAGAAGGACACGACTGACGAAATGTGCTCGCCCTATGCACGAGATTGGCAGTGTGACGTGTGCTATGCAGACCGGCAACCGGCGTGGAACATTACCATGAACGGATTGCCCGAGGGCGAGGAGTTCATGAAGTTCTTTTCATTTTGGATCACGTCCCCCTCAGACCCGTGCCCGCTGGGCGGCCAAGCACCGTACTCGAACGCGGTTGTGCCGGACTATGAGCGCGTGACGATCAACGCGTCTTCGTTCCGCACGTCGCATACGCCGTTGCGGTCGCAGGATGATTTCATCAAGGCGTATGCTTCGGCAAAGAGGATAGCGAATTCGATTTCTGAGGAGACTGGCGCGGACGTATTTGCTTATTCCGTCTTTTACATATTTTTCGATCAGTATGGTTCCATTTTCGGGTTGACCTTGTCACTTATAGTCGCTGCTGAGACCGCTATTCTGGTGATTTCGTCGATACTGTTGGGCTCTTTCAGCACAGGCCTGGTCGTCACCGTTACCGTCGGTATGATTGTGATCGACATCATGGGAGTCATGGCACTGTGGGGTATCAGCCTGAACGCCGTGAGTCTGGTGAACCTCGTGATCTGCGTCGGCATCGGCGTCGAGTTCTGCAGCCACATCGCGCGCGCGTTCATGATTCCCAACAAGGACGTGCTGGACCTCAGCCGGTCGCGCATGAAGGGCGCCGACGAGCGCGTGTGGGCTGCGCTCGTGAGCGTTGGCGGATCCGTGCTTTCCGGCATCACGTTGACGAAGTTTATCGGCGTCATCGTGCTCGCCTTCACGAGGTCGAAGATCTTTGAGATCTACTATTTCAGAATGTGGCTTGCGCTGGTCATCATCGCGTCCACGCACGGCCTGGTGTTTTTGCCCGTCGCACTGTCGTACTTTGGCGGATCGGGCTACAATGTAGACAACGCAGACTACGTCATACACGAGTACAGCGAAAGCAACATCCACCTTGGCGGCGGAAGCGGGAGCAGCGGCCACAGTTTTGTAAGCAACAACGGCTCGTTGAACACGCCGTACAGATCGTTGTTTCAGGAAACGGAAAGCGAGCCGGAGAGCGAAGGCGAAAGCGAGGACGAGCGAGCATAATGGCCAGCAAATCCCTATCCGGCTTGCCACAGTTTGCAATCTTTTTCTCTCTATTACAGTTTAAAACATCCAATTAGAAGTTATACTCCGGAGTTTTTTTTTTCCTTTTAGTGTTGCCGTTCAAGTTACTCCGATTTTGTTTCTGTGGCTCATTTTTAGTGTCTCTTGTCGCTGGAATGGACCAGGGGACGGAAGATTATCGGGCAGTTAGTTTTATTACAGCATGGGTTAAGTTATAATAATTACTACATTTAGTGTTTTGTTACAGTTTGCTTGTATGCATTATTGTAGTGCAAAAAATAATTCGGAGATCATGTGCAGCCGCGGGATGGCACAAGTCAGATCCGTTCTCAAGATCCGGGCGACTTTTCTACACGGCCAGCAAAATACATTATAAGTGCATGGAACCTCATTTTTTCTTTCGGAATATGTCGATGTCATTGAATTAATTAAAGTCGCGACTCGCAAGGGTGTCAAAATGTAATAGATTCCTTGGTTGATTTGTGCATTGAACAGAAATTTACAAAACAGGATAGGAAAATGGACAACGACCATTCCTCGTCGCCGTTCCACCTCCAACCTCCAAAACAAAACCAGCAGATACAACTCTGCATGCTGAATTTCGTTTAATGTCGTTTCTCTCAACCTCTTTTTGCTGTAAGGAACATATAGTAAATCCATTCATGAGACAAGGACAAAAGTAAATATGAAAGCAAAAAACCCAGAGACGATCTGAAATCCCCTAATTGACGAACCTAAGACAACGAAATGGAACGAAAACAGCACAGGACATATGAAAAACGGGAAACGCGTGCAAATAACGCCAACTGGCCAGAATGGCCAGTCTTCATTCTTGTACTCTCCCAGATATTATCTCACGGCTCTCGCGAGAGCCACGTATGACGACGGCAATGATATGACAAAAATGAAAATGGACCGCAATGACAACCTTCCTTGCTTTGGACTCTCCCTATGACTTTTTAAAGAGAATACTCGGTATTATCTGACACACAAACTGACGATAACCAACATGCAAAGAAACAAGTTAAAAAACGAAGAGAATAGAAAACAAACTCGAGAAAACAATGGCTTCCCTATGCACAAACTCCAAGAAATAACAACAACAAAAAACAACCTTTTCAAAAGTGCGCGCCTTTCTCTACTCCGGCGGAACGCACCAGTGACGATGAAAATACCACGCTTTCGACTGACACACCTTGCTGCAATACTTTGTTCGCCGACATCGCCTGCACTTTGCAAACTGCTTAGGATACTCTTCCCATCTGCCGCACTCGAAATATCCGCATTGCCGCACGCCTCCTCGCGACTCATCTTTGCGGCACGAGTTCCGCATGATCACAGACGCCCAATAGTGTAGATCGCCCATATATGCACGTGTTGTGAAGCGCTCGACAAGTTGGAATAGATTGAGTGTCGGAAGTTTGTACTCATCTGCGATTAGAGACTCATCTTCCGGGTACAATGATGTATCGTCAAGCCCAGCATTCTTCGGCGCGGCAGGCTCATACGTCTGCATATCTGGCCTCATCGACAGACCAGGGACGATATGAGTATTCTGAAAATAAGGACGCAAGTATACATATTTCGAGACATATGCAAGAAGCTGCAATGCCATCAAAACGTCTTCCTCGCGTGGAAGATTGTCTTGGGCGCCAAAAAATGAAGGAAGCGACAAGGACGACGGCGAAGCATTTGCCAGACCCTCAAGTTGCGCGGGAAGCTGTTCTGGGGATGATATCGTTTCTCCTCCCTGAGCAGTCGGAATGCTCGATGATTCAAATAGAGGGTTCTGATGAGACAACAGTTGTGCATGTGCATGTGCTGTCGCGTCGGCGTCGTCGTTCTCTGCGTTGTCTGACTCAGCAGTCCGAGAAGTGACATTAAAATGCTGCGCCTCTTGAGCTGCTGAGGCACGCTCAAAAGACTCTGTGTACTCTATCTCCATCATGCCGGCAGCATTGACAGAAGATGGCGACGCTGCATCTGAAACGTACTGTGACGACTCAGCGACGTCATCCGCAGACGCTCGGGCATCTTCGATCACGAGCCGGGAAGGTGAGGAAGCGATAACGTCTTGGGAAGTCTCGTCTATCTCCATGACAGTAACTTCATAGGAACCGGAGGATGCAGGTAAAGGGGGTGACGCTGATGTCGACGATGACGGATGGATAGGAGTCGCTTCTGCTAAGGGCTGGACAGGAGCTACTGCAGGAGGTGGTGTTGAGATCTCCGTCGCGGACGGCGCGACAGCTGCGGGGTGTGTATGAACATGTGCATGATGATGGCGATGGTGATGGCGATGGCGGTGATGGTGATACATTTGGTAGTGTAAGCGATCGAAGTAAGACTGCGGATTGGTGTCAGCCGGCTGATGCTGGTGCGGAGCAGACTCCGCCTGCTGACGTTGCTGTTCTTGTTGAGGCTGTCCATCCAGCGTGTCGGCCGCATCTGAGCTTTCGTCGGCAGCACTCGCAACGGCAGCGTCGACCATGCTGACAAATATGTCCGCCGCATTTACGTCAATGCCATTGTCAAACAAGGGAGCTCCGGAGGCAACGTCACGCTGCCTTCTTCGCGGCTCTTGCTGCTGCTCAGACTCACTGTCGTTGTACTGCATTGGTTCACGACTCGGGTCGGGTTGCGAAGGAACAGGGGCGACAGGCGTAGTGAACTGCTGCTGCAGATGCTCGTTGAGCACGCGCTCGTCCGCACCAACGCTCATGCTGGCGGCGGTGAGCGAGCGTGAGGACGTCTGTTTGACGAAAAAATCATGATACATGCGCAGCTTTTCGATGGCCTCGAGGAAGTTGTCGAGTACAGTGGCTAGCACGGGGACGATGTCGGCCTCGACCACGCGGCGGCGCACGGACTCGGGCCCGCGGACGCCGACCGACGACAGGCACTGCAATGCGAGAGACCACTTCCAGGAGGTAAGGGCATCGCGTGAGTGCATGCCCTTGCAGGACTTCAGAATCGCGACAAGCCGGTCGACGCCGCCGTCGGAAGCGAGAGATTCGCGTATTATCTGCGACGAGGAGACCAACACGCAGAGACTGCTAAGCGAGTTGACGAGGGGCCGGTCGAACTGGCAGTCGAGTGCCCGTCTGTCGTACATCGTCGGCGTCATGTTGGCGGCCGCCTTGTTGTTAAGGACGGAGAAGAAGTTGACATCTCGCATTTCCACTGTGGACGTGTGTCAGTTCGCGTGAGCAAAACGCAAAGTCTGCTATCTCGTGACGACGCCGCCCAACTATTACTAATGGCGGCGCGGTCACCGACGGCAGGCACAGAGTCACGCACCCGATACACGAGAAAGCAGTCGCAGGTGGCGGGAATCAGAGAGACGCGGTCGGCCGGCGTGGACGATGGCGGGATGGGGGACGTGGTGAGGATGACGGAGGGGGGCGGTGAACGGGAAGGAGCAGACAAAGTCGGTTTCCTTTTGTCATTCGTTTCTTTCTTTGTCCCTGTTGTTTGTTGGCCTCCAGGATCAAAGCCCTAACCCTGACCGCGATGGTGGCGACGCCGCTTCCTCTTTTCGGCCTAGTCCTAACCCTGGCCTTCTTCGTTCGAGCACATCATTCTTTCGGCATCGTTCACTAGAAACACATCAGCGATTTCGAAAATGATTATTTCTATAAGTTATGATATGATACCAACATCAACAACAACAGCAAAAAAAAAAAACAACCACAAACCCCAAAAAAACTCCCATGCCTATTATATGCACACACTCACTGTCCGCCATGCCCCGTCTTCCCCTCTCAATCGCCGATCACCTGTGACGCATTTATTCATCATGCCCATTCATCGGCTCTGAAGACGTCCCGGACGCCAAGTGTTCTTGTTCACGCTCCACGACATCAGACCCGTCAGCCATGAGCCCGCCCGTGATGTTTGTGCGTATGGAAAACGACAAGCAAAAGATGGTGAAAAACACACTCAGATAGAAACAAAACAACATCTTTGGGAACCACGCGACAGAAAGACGGTAAATGAAGAGATACAATGTCGGCGCAATCACCCGTGCCATTGAGTGGGCGAGTCCGACCGCCCCGAGGACCTTGCCGGTATTCTTTCGCGGAACATGCTTTGAGATTGCGGCTTCGGTGGACGGCGCCAGTGACCCCGACATGTTATTCAGACTGCCGCAAAACAAAAACAGCACTGGCGAGTTCGTCAAGAGAAATCCAACGAGCGCGGTCATTGCGACCACCGTCGAATAACGGATCAACATCACGTCCGTGTCTGTCGCGCCATATATCTTGTGATCAGAGACATAGGTTCCCCGCGCCTTATTCCGCTTCTCGACAAAGCTCTTTATGATGCCCAGTAGCCTTGGCAGAATAACAAAGAGCAGAAAGACCCTGGTGATTCCGACCACCGTCACGTAATAGCCAGACTCGACCGACGACCAGTGAAATGTGAACTCAGAATACATCACAAACACGAGAATTTCTGCCATAGTATTCCCGACAGAGAGCAGATCAATTATTGCCAAGGTCATCAAGTTCCGTCTAATAATAGGCCGCGTCCCGTCATTAGGGTAAAGCGCGCCCAGGGGCTTCAGAATATTAAGCCGCGACAGCAAGTCCTTCCAGCTTCCACCGCCTGCATCCGAGGCTGCATTCGCGTCTCTGAGCTGGGCCTGCTTGTACGCGGCCCTTGCCTGTAGCATCCGCGCTTTTGGCAGCGACTCTGGAAGGAAAAAAACGATATAGCAGAAGTGAATGAACTGCAATAACAGACCAAAATAGAAGAATGTAAGCGCATTTCCGGTCTTGTCGACCATGTACGATGCGATTGACGGACCAATCGCCATGCCGCTAAAAAAGATACCGTGAAATAACCCAAACGCTCTCGCGCGCTGGTTTCCCGGAAGAGTACAGTCCGTAGCATACGAATGACAGATGGCAACACAACTGATGTACGATCCGGTGAGTCCGTCAAAGATTGCAGACACGTAATACAGGTTATATGACTTCAGATTGGGCGAGTTCGCTGCCAGAATTATAGCGCAATCAGCGAGCTGTTTATCGAATTAGCATTGGCCAAAAAATAAAGGTCTCAACAAAACTTACAAATGGACCAAGCGTAGCAACAATCAACGCTCGACGTCTCCCGACTCGGTCGGATAAATTAGCCACCATTGCAACAGAGACTGCACATAGCAGCCCTGTCAACAAGCCGACCCACATGTTAACAGTCGCCGCTTTTTCATGGATTTCAGCTAATTGGCACCTGTCATCCAGATCGCCTTCGAGTATTCTTATGATGCCTTGGCTGGTAGACGGCTCAAGATCCTCGTGGTTAGCATAGTACTCCCGGCAAATGAGCGAAAGCACTATGTTGATCTTGGGAGCGATGTTACCACCGAACGCTACCGTGAATAATGCAAAGGGAAAGAGCAGTGAGTATATTTTCGGAGGCTTCCATGCAGCCTGCTCGGCCGAATTCGTCGAGAGTGGCTCTTGCGGTCTCCCTGGCTCGTCCGTGTACTCTTGAATGGTCACTTGCGACGAGCCATTCTTCGATGCGACGGCCGCGATATCCTCGCTCGGTCTGGGAGTGTTACTACTGAGCAGATGTAACAGCCTGCAATCCCAATTGCAAGACTAGCACTTACATAAGATGAAACGGTCGTTCGACGGCTATCTCGTCTTCAGGCTCCAGTAAAGCAACAGCCTGCTCTTCCGCAATCACAAGCGATGCCATGCTCTCTGTGTTCGTCTTGATTTAGAAGCCAAAATTGAAACAACGCAGAGGTTACGGCAATAATAAGAAATAAACAGAGACTCGAACGCGGAGAACGGGAATGGTTTGTCAGGACATCTATCTAGGCAATCTAGAGTCTACAGAAGAAGGGACCACTTGTTGATGTGTTGAGCGTGGATAATGCTGCTAGGTCCGTTAGGGCCTCGGCGTCGTGGGACTCAGGTCGGGGAAGTATGGGGGCTGCCAATAATGGGGACATAAATACGGGCACTCACGCCTCTCGCAGCCTGTGCTACGGTCCCCACGGCAATGAGTTGTCAACTCTCACACGGCTACGGTGTGCTGGGCAGGGGCGCCCGTCGGTTGTGCCGATTCCGCTAGCGCCCAAACGGCAACCCGCACTTCATCTGCGCTGGGATGTCCGTCTTCCGCCCGCAGCATTCTTTCCGCAGCGCCTGCCGTTTTCGGTAATTTTCTTTAAGGGGCCGATTAAGGGGCCGAAGAACTACCTGCACATGTGCACATAGTCCGAGCCATTTGCGCTCCCGCTAGTGCATTTCTAGAGTAGCGAAATCTTAATTGCTGGTATTCTCTCTCTTGACGATATGACAATTGTTCTAGCTTCAGAGGTATTTTCTACATCGAATTGAATAGACAAAGTACACATCCCCAGAGAGCATGAGCAGTTATGGGGCATTTCAACATCAAAAAAACCTCACCAACATCAACAGCGTGTGCAAAATAGCAATTGAACTAGTCCCACAATGGCCTAGTTGGGGAGGGGGGGGGGGGGGGGGGGGTGGGGGGGGGGTGGAAATGGCAAGTTCTAATTATCAAGCCCTGCTTTTTAACCCTCTACACTACTCTGTTCTCCGAGTTATTTGAACTCGTATCATAGCCGTGGCAACTGACACAGTCCATCACTCTATATTAGAGAATTTCTGCCAGGGATTGACCTTCAAGTTAGCCGTATTGGAAATTTGGATCCTGTGGTATACTTCAATCAACATTCGGCCGAGTCGTTCAAAAACCCAGGCACTTTAGTTTACTACGGTGCAATTGTGTTCGCTATTGCTGAGTTGCTCTGAGGCGAGAAGTTATATGTGACCAGATAAAATATCTTGTCCGTACACCGGGGAAACTTCAAACTTTTGCACTGCCAGTAAAATCTCCCAGTCGACTTCAGCTTCCCGCGGCAAAGAGTACACTCTCACCGGCGTTCCTGGACCCAAGCATCGGCAGTAACGTACTCCTGCGCGTCTGACGCATCCACAACACCCTCCGCTGCGCCCGTCTTGACTGCCTCGACAACAGCGTCCCATAGCCTGAAAGCGCGCTCCACGTCATTGACAACGTCAACGGCATGCGCAAACAATTTCCGTAGCTCGGCCTTCATGCTCGACCGCTCGTTGCCATCTGTGGGATCCGTTTTGCCGCACAACTCATCTAGATACGTCTTCATAGCAACGCCGAGACCGCTGTTGGGACTGTACTGGTACGGCAGGCTTGTGCCCAGCTTCGACCAGTTCAGATCCGCAAGTCTGTCTGCTTCGCCATTGGCAAGAAGCGAAAATAACAAAACCTCCAGCAGAGACCGCGAATTGCTTGTACTTTTTGCCACGAAGGAGTTAAACGACAGCAAGTTCCTACTTAGCGGGCCAGAGAATCCAACTGGCTGATGGTTTATCGGCAAAAGTGCAGCTACTCGCGAAATGAGCAATATATGTGCCTTCTCCTCTTCTGTTTCGTCGTGTTAGTAAGCACATTGATCCCAAATACAACAATACAATAACAGCAAAAACACATACTTGTTCCTCGCATGGGAAGTCCGGTGTACGAAGGCGTGTATGGTCGTGCAGTGAGTACCTTGGACCGAATCAACTCTAGACTGATCAGCAACGGGGCTGCAAAGTTATCCTCCGATCTAGACGCATTCAGAGAAGCATTCAACGCAAGACCCCAGGCACTCAAGCTATGCTTTGGCGTCACAAATCCTCGCAGCTGCAAAAATCGCCAGTATGTGTTGAGCAAAAGTTCATTGTCAGATTTCAATAGCTATTAGTACGTTAGCATCCGACTTAAGCGCAACGAAAAAAATTTACATACACGCAAATCTGTTGTCTTGTTCGGTATAATGGCAGGAGTGACCGTGGATTCCGCAAACTTAGAATCCTGCAAAGATGAGATTGCAAAGTCCAGACTGGCCTTGGACTTCGACTCTGCCAGTTTAAAACTGAAGATGCTCTCCGGTACATGCCACGTACTCACAGTCTCGTAAACCGTGGGAGTTAGCCTATGTGGAATGTCATGTTGGATTGCTCTGTTGTACCAATATGTCGCATGCTGCCATTTGGTTGTTAGTACACATTAAAAACGAACTATCTCAGAAAAGTCTGCCCAAAACCTACCATACGCTTGGCCTGGTAGAATCGATGCAGCGGTTGCGTCGCTAGGCTAAGAATCTGAGTCCACAATGGCTCTGATTCATTCAAGAAAGCTCGATACTCAAAAGATTCCCCCCCGTCTAATGGAACAGTCTCAAGCAGTTGCCCTGACGTAATCACGTTTAAGACTTCCGGCCCAACGATGCCTTTGGACAAGTAGAAATACAGCTCCTCTGGCAAACGCTGGCTAATGAACTCGTGAATATCATTTGGCGCATTTTCTGTCGTGATGGGCTCAATATGACACTTGTCAGTCATAATCACATGGTATTTCACTGTGCAATAGGTGCGTCGGTAAACATCCAGATAATTTGTCTCCTTCAATGCAGGATTTTCTGCGAAAGCCGTCACAACAGCGTATCCCGATCCATAGTTTCTGAGCAGATCTTTTACTGAGCGAGCAATGGCGGCGCTGGACATCTGAGAAGTATTGATAAGGGGGAATGGCGCAGAGAAGTCGAGGCCGCAAAGAATGCAGAATTCAAGGAACTGGTCACTGGTCACGTTCCCAAGTTCGGCCAGAAGAGCGCGCTTATTTAAGAACGAAAAGCCTCCTCCAGCAATATCAATGGACGTAATCACACGGTCAACGTCGTAGAGCAATACTTCATGCGGTCCGTAAATAGCGTCTATGTATTGTTTTTCGTGCTTCAAAAAGTATGCGAGCTGCACCAGAAAAAAGACTGTCAGAACGGCTGTTCATGACCATGACAAGAAAGGCGTTACGTTACCTGAACCCAAGAGTAGTACGGCGCGACAATGTAAGAAACACTGTTATCGCTCAGAACTTGCATCACGTATCTTGCCACGTCGGAAAAAGGAATCGTTTCTGTGGATCCTGTTAGTGAGCGATCCATTACAACCCCCATTCAGACCATTACCAATTTCGTTAAATATACTGACAGCAGCGTCTCCCTTGGCCTTGTCATATGCCTCCCATGCCTCAGCTCTCTTTTCTTGTCGTTCATCGGGCCGAGCGAACGGTGACTCGCTCTTGTACGTCTGAATTCCCTTAAACACAAACAATGGTTTGATACCGGCAACCTTCAACGCAGTAAGGAAACCCTCGATCATAACTTTTAAGGAGAATGGAATACCCCCGAGGGCGTGGAGAAGAGGCTCCTTCTTGCCCGGAGCAGCCATGAGCTGATTGTAGAAATATTCCGCATCAATGCCGATTGTGGTATCCTTCAACACTGCTACTGGAAGCCAGCGAAGGACCTTGCGCTCATGAATAAAATTCTCCCAGAATTCTAAAGACTGTTAATAATTTTGATCAATTTCCAGCAAATATTGAGAAGGGAGTACTTGCTTGACATGACTGGGATGGATGATCGGCGGCGATTCTGAGATTGCACCAAGATCAAACCTGAAATTTAGCAAATCTCAAATTTGCTCTGCAATATATAACTGAGAGCCAAACACCAGAACCTCACAAGCGAGCTGTGTAGATGCACCTTAGAACACTGGTGAGTAGAACTTGCGATGCGCGTCGGCCAGCAGCAGAAAATACTTTGTCCGGGTAAGATGCTTGTTTGGCGTCTTTATGTCACTTTCCTTGTTCGAGAAACCTCAGTAGTTCAACTCCTTAGAATTGCCATTTGCATGCTGAATACTGAACTGAATTCTTCAACATTTCAGATTGTGGCAGCTCAATGCGCTGCGCGTGGCGATGAAATGTTTTTATCGATATCGGTTACGAGCATAATACGTGAATGAATAAACATGGATCTCCGGGCTAAGATTGTCGCTTTGCAGCGTGCCTCCGGGTTCGAATTTGACCCAGATCTCTTTGTGGGGATGCTGGCATCGCTTATTGGCGGTCAGCATATGATTGTCACAGCAAATCGTGAACTATATCTGGACTTCACTGAAAAGATGATATTGCTCGTGCGTGAACATCAATCAATTATTTACCGGCTACTTCGCTGATTCTAATCGCCGTGACTGTATACAGATTGGATCGAATGTCTTTGGCTTTCCGACAGTATCAGTGGAGTGTTCGCCTAATATGACTACGGAAGAATTCACTGATGCCATGTTGATATCGACCGGGCCGCGGCATGGCAGCATGTTTGCGGTTGTTCCCTCGTCGCTTGACAAATCCATGGCAAGACACCGTATGGGTTTAAGTAACGTAGAGCCAAACTAATGAAGCATGTTGCAGAATGAACAGAATATGGGTGCTTTCGGTCCTGGGCTAAATCGGCACCCAATGTTCGCGCCTGCGGTCGACAGCGAGCATGGCCTGACGTTTCCAAATCTTGTGGTCATACGAAATTTAGATCAGTCAAGTAATTATATACAAGCGCAATTGCTCGAGGTAAGAGGGCAAGTCATAGTCAACGCATCAAATTTGAATGCAACTAACAGTACAAACAAGATCTTACGGACGAAGAAACTTGTAACGGCTAATGGTGTGTTCGCCGTTCCGCCTCAGTTTCTCGTCATTCCATTGTTGCCGAATAGCCATATGCGCATACGCCTCTTTCCATATTTAGTAAGTCTTGTTGTCTATTCTGTTTATTTTTTTAATATTCCAGGCTAAAATCTATCTGTCAGCTGGATCATTTCTTTATTAGCCATAAATACGAGCCATCAAACTCGGATGAATCTAATCTGGATTTCGGCAAATGGACTCCACCCATAGAGCTACCTGACGAATTACAGCGCAGTCTTTTCACATTAAAGGAGATCGAGATACTATCTAATGCACCTTCAAACGTGACCGTGAATGCGGACATCCGTCGCTATATGCACGACATAATTGTTTTTCTCCGTATGCATCGAGCTGTCCGCGGAGGAATTTCCGCGCGCGCATCTAAGGACCTCGAATTGGTCATCAGATGTCTCTGCCCACTGCAAGGAATCGCTTTCGCGACGCCGTCCATAGTTGCTATTGCTGCCAGAAAGACATACTCGCACCGAATATCAGTGCCCGACCCCGAAGACGAACGCAGCGTGCTATACGGAAGTGATGTTGAGGCGGTCAGAAGTTTCCTTCAACATTGGACACCGGAGCTCGTTTTGGATGACGTTCTAGATTCCGTCCCTGCGCCGATGTGAATGGTCTACTTCTTTTTCTCTGTTGAGAAAGCGTTCAGAACATCGGACAGTAAGAGTTCACAAGTTTTCAATTTTATGACCTTAATGGACGACAAAAGCTGTCTTATCAGTGAGATTGTAAGGTGGCTGATTAAGAAGGAAGATCTGCTCTCAAATTATCACACATTCCACAATTTTTCAATATATTCGACAAAGGTATCGAACTAACTATAAAGAAACTCCCAAAACAAGCAACTGCCAACCCGAACTAAAGTGACACATCTGCTATTTCCATCTATCTAAGTATCACCGCAATAGAAGCTCGTAATTCTGCACAATCTTGGGTCTAGAGCGCTGAAACATTGTCCATTTCGCTAGCGTTACCGTCTTTTGGCCGTAAACAGAGTCAACAATAAACGTCTATCGCTCCGCAAGTCAAAGCATTCACCTTCGAGCTTGTCGATTTCGTTGTTTAGCTTATCGAGCTGAAATCGAGATGTAAATGCGTCGGCTTCCAGTTCTTTGATCTTGACTTGGAGCTTTGTGATCACAAGTTGCAACTGTCTGATCTCGTTCGAGTCCTGCTCGTGCATTTGCTCGAGTTCATCGCTGCGTCGAGAGAGCCTGATGTTTTCCTTCACAATCTGGAGAGCGCTGGCATCTGCAGGCAATAATTGCCGAAGGGTATCGGTGCTGCTATTGCTGCTGTTGCTGCTGGTACTGGGGCTGCTTTTGTGGCTGCTGAGTTTGTATGACATGGCCATGCCGCGAATGGAATGAGGCATTATTATCCCGGGAATCTGGTGCTATAGTCGAAGGATATTCCAAGCTGCAGTATGTCCAGTGTCTACAAAAACGAAAGACTCAAAAAAGATAAAGAAAGGCATAGTCGAATATATATGAGATTTTCAGTGGCGGACTTAGTTGCCACAGGGATGAGGTCTTGGTGCTACGTCGAGCTCTAGATCATATGTTTGAGGCTGGAAAGAGACCGTCCGTTGCCATATCCGTTCGTAAACTTTCTACTCTCTATATCTGCTGTACGCCTTTTCTTCCTCAAACCTCCTCCTCACAAGATCCAAAACCTCATGCGGATAAACGTCCTCCAAGCTGTCGGTTTTTTTCAATACCTTTTCCTCGTGGAGTTTCGCCTCCTCTTTCGTCATTAGCACCACATTCTGCGTCGTCCACCCTCCTTCGAGTTTCCATTTGGTAAGCGCAATCCTGCTGCCCCCAGCCTCCCGTGAGACCACTGACCGTCCGCGGAAAACCTCTTCAATGATGTAGCCCACATCGTCGCTATCCAATGGCAGTTTCTGTGATCCTTCAAGTCTCATCTTCTGTCCCGCCAAAGAATGCAAGACAGAATCGTACGTCTTGACTCGATTACGGCCAATGATGTAGTCCCCAACCGGATATCCGCCTATACTGGTCAAGATATGCGTAGCAATGGCCAGTCCAAACATTCCTGGCATGGTTCCAAGAACAGGCAAGATCCTGGCTCTAAAATCTTGTAGAACGCCGAGCTCGTCCACTTTACCTTGCTTGAACACTTCGTCGTCCAGTGGTAGCAAGGATACTTTATCTGGACCAGGCTTTTCCGACGAGAACACGGTCACGATTCCGGTCGTAATTCCGCGGAGGCGTAGCCGTCGTCGCGTCGCTCTCGCAAGCGGGTCTTCGATTGATCCCGATATATCGCCGATTTGAATCCTCGTGGGATCGGACTTGCAACCCGCGCCCATGGCCGAGATGACTTGTAGCTTATTCCGATAGCAATACTCAAGCAGGTCAACTTTCGTGTCAATGTTATCGATGGCGTCGACTACTATCGTCGGTGATCCTTTTAGTAGGCCGGTTGCCGTTTCTTTGGTCCACAGTTCAACCTGTGTCTCGACTTCCACCCACGGCGCAACTTTCTGCAAAAACCGGCGCAGGCTCTCAACCTTTGGCGTGCCCACGTCCTCCAGAGTTGCGCTGGCATGTCGATTTAACGATGACAGCGTAACCTGGTCAAAGTCAATTATTCGCAGCTTTCCCACGCCAGAACGCACGAGCATCGTGACGACCCAGCTGCCGACACCACCGCACCCAACGACGATCACAAAGGCATTGCGAACTTTCTGTAGCCCATCGTCACCTAGAAACACTCGATTCCGCGCAAGTTGCTCGTCGATCAAGAGTTGATCCCATTCTTTCCTGCCGATTTCCGCCGATCGCACCGCGTCCCCAGCATCGCCGCTGCCTTCGTGGATGGTTCCTAAGCGTTGCTTCGCGTGATTCGCCGGCACGCCATACTCATTTAGCTTTGCAACACGAGTTTGGTGGACATCTTCGTCTCGCGAAACCGTTCTTGAGAGTGTAGGCGTCGGGTCTTCGTCAAAATCCGGTCCAATAGCCTCTTTCAGCTTCGCGAGCTTGCGGGCTCGTTGATAGTTTTGAATGGCTATGGTACCGAGGACCGAGACGGCCGATGTGGTTGCCAGAGCAGCGGCGGCTAGCAGGACCAAATTCCTGCTCACCGCTGACATGTTATTTAAACCAGTCTTCTAGAAAACGCGGACAACAAAGGATACGGTCTGTCGACCTCATTGGCATAGTCTACTCGATGACGAAATTTTTGTATAGTATGCTGTGCGGCTCAATTACTTTACACAAAAATTCCTTTAAGCATATCATGACTTCATTTTATCAAAAAACAAGCAATTAAAATAGCGCAAACTCCAGCCTATCTAAAGATTTTATGATCGTAATTCAATCCAAATTCAATCCAAATTCAATCCCTTTCCCCACTCCGAAATGCGAAGTTATTAAAAAAAAATGCCTGGCCTCATTTTGAAAGCTGTTCTCGTTCCAAAAAAAGTTCCAAAATAAAAGTCAAAAGCAGGCTGAAAAACCTTAAGGCTCTAGAAATCCTTTTCCAAGAACGATTTCACCGGACCGCCGACGTCTTCCAAGGACAACAAGAACGTGTCATGGCCGTATAAGCTAACATCCGACCCTAGCTCCACATGCTCCACGCGCTCGTTTCCGCCGTCTTTCAAAACGTCCACGATTTCTTGTTGTTGCCAGGAAGGGAACAGAATATCGGACTCGACACCGAGAACGAACACAGGGGTGTCCTTCAGAATACGCATGCCCTCGACCAGATCCTGCCGCGCCTCATCAAAACTCAGCTGTCGCGGGATGTCGCTGTTTTCTGGCTGCTCTTCATAGGGATTGGTAGGTAGCGCACAACTGGCCGGATCCGAGGTTGGCGGTTGCGGCAGGGCACGAGTATGTGCTGCCGTAACTCGTCTAGACAACGAGAGATCAAACAAATCCATCGCTTTTGAAACATAAAGAAGGGAGTTTGCGTCGTATTCCAGGCAGAATTTCTCCCCTTGATGGTCCAGGTACGTCTCGATCAAGAAATCTGCACAGAGCGCGGGCGGTTTACGGGGATCGGCACGCTTTCTGCCAAATCGCTGTTCCCATTCTGGACCAGACCTGTATGTGATTGTGGCGATCTCGCGTGCAAGCTTCATGCCGGCATGAGGTGGAACAGAATCGTAATAGAAGCCCCGCTTCCAGTTCGGATCTGCCATCAGAACCTGCCGCTGTGTGTGTCGCATGGCGATGGAGTATGGATGCGATCGGGCGCATCCAGAAATAGAGACGATGCGACCGACGGATTCCGGGAACTGCGTGCCAAAGGAGAGAGACTGCATGCCACCCATAGAGGCGCCGACGGAGGCGTGAAGCTTTGTGACGCCGAGCCGTTCAACGAGCAGGCTGCGCTGGGCCCGAGTCATGTCGTCCACCGTGACGATGGGGAAACGAGTCGCATATCGCGCGCCGTCGGCAGGGTCAACAGTTGACGGACCGGAGGAGCCATAGCAGCCACCGATGACGTTTGTGCAGATGATAAAGAACTTGTCCGTGTCGAGTGCGCATCCGGGCCCGATGAACTTTTCCCACCAGCCAGGTGCCTGGTTCTGGGCATGCGAGTGCGCGTGCGATGAGGCGGAGAGTCCTGTGTGCAGCAAGATTGCGTTGGACCTGTCTGCGTTCAGAGTGCCCCACGTCTCGTACGCGATGTCGAACTCGTGCAGGACGCCGCCGTGGTCGAGACGCAATGCCTGGGTAGAGTGGAAGACGCTGTAGCCGCCTGTACTTCGGGAGTACGTGGGTTCTGGACCCGAGTCGAATGACTTGGTGCGTCGCTCTAGCACATCAAGGCAAGGGAAGGAAAGCGGGCGGTTTGATGGCGCTCGACCGGGCGCATGAGACGAAGGAGCAGGAGGCGATGACGGTGACGACGGCGGTGACAAGGGAGGCTGCTGATGGGGAGCCTGGTCAGGCGCCTGGACGGCCTGAGCGGTGGTCGCTGAGGACGATACAGCACGGGCTTGCATGGCGATGCGAGAACGCGAGGATGCGACGAGCGCACGCAGGGCAGCGCGTGGAGAGGCCATGATGCTGCGGGTGTCTCTTGGAAGAGCACAAACAACAGACGCAGACGTGCCTGATATTCGACAAGATAGTGGTCAATTGCACGAGTAAGCAGAACAAACAGTAAGCAGAACTGCCCGCTCATCTTGCTTTCTAATTTTTTCCTGACGCGAGCCTCGAGTCGGCTTGCGCAATCGCACGTGATACGCCCCTGCACAGATGCACTGTTTGTGCCTGGTTATGCCAACGTCTCAGTTTCTTCCCACACCTAACCCGATGCTCTGGCTGAGTCTCCGCCGACTCACATCTTTCTGGACATATGCAAAACAGTCTGTCTATTCGCTTGCAAAATTCTATCTCGCTGCCAGATAATAAGATGAGGTGCAAATAATTCTCTCAAATGACGTCCAAAATAATATGCATTCCAAGTAATCTAAGTTAAAATCACATACTCTCTCCCCAAAGAGAGTCTATCAAAATGCTCTCTTCACAGTACTTCCATTTCCATCCACTGAGAATGTCTTTCAAGAACCGCAGGAATAATTAAGCTCTCGATATCTGCGCCCTCTTTGACTTGATTGTCGCTCAGGCGGATCCAGTGCTCTGGAAGGTTGGGCTCGATGAAAACGACTTCATACTTTCTGGTTTGCAGCAAATTGCCTATTACCAGCTGATGTGAATATCGGTCCAGTGCCTGTCTGGCTTTCGATAGCAGTATGGTGGAGTCAGTCTCGAGTTTGAAAGATATAATCATCGCGCCCGGTGCCCATTTGTCAACAAGACGATTCAAGAATTTGGGCACTGGGTCGAGGTCCATGATTAACTTGCTGCCACCTGCCTTGGATTGGATTTTGTGCTCGGAAAGACGGCTCGGGGGTATGAAAAAGTCTGATACAGCCGCAGCAAGATAAAACAAAGCCCGATCACCCGCCGGCTGCAATGCAAAACTCACGGCTCGCAATGTGTGAAGGTATTGGTTAATCGTGGTGAAAGGCAAAAGAAGTAGCAAATTCTTCTCCTTTGCCGTCCGATATCTCCTGAGTACCGAAAGCATCTCCGACTGGTATTGTGCACCAACTAAACGAGGTTAATCAAATAATCTTAAGAAGACACTAAAGCGATTCCTGACGGTAACCTACCAACAACCTCGCCATCTTTTTCTTCCATAAAGTCGAGAAAGCAGTTTGTCGAGTGAGAGTAATGTCTGGAATAGGGCAGCAAACTGAACTGGCGATGTAGAAATATCACGGCGTAGCCATTCTCGAGAAAGTATTCCGCAGACGTAGCGCCTCGAGTGCCCGCAGAGAAGTTATCAATAAACCGAACAGTCTGGTTTTCGAGCGGGACAGTGGTTCCTCCGGACTACTTCTTGTCAGAAGGTGTGTCAATTACAAGGCAAAAATACAAAATCTCACCGTCACAAGAGCTATCCTGTTATTGGCGTGGAACGCAACAAATTCCTTCGTCTCGCTGACGAGCTCGTCGAGATATTCCGGCGGATCGCTATTGTCAAAATAATTGTGCTCATCTATTTCGAGAGCAGGAGGTAACAGGGCAATAGACCGGTCAATGACCGCTCCACCCTCGCCAATAGACAGACGCCGGGTAGGAGGAAGGGGATGGTAGTGGTGGTGCTGAGCGTCCATGGCTGCTACACCGTACGATGAGCGTGACTAATTGCGGAGTTGATAAGAGTCCCGAGGCTCTGCCCCGACGGCGAAGTCGCATTTAATTAGACTTCGCTGCTCCGGAGCAGTGGCGCAGCATCGTGGCTGAATATCCGACGTGCGGCTCACACGCCACGTGCGGCTCACGCGGCGACCACCGAGCCACGACGTAATGGCATCGGCCTTCTCCAACAAACAATTTGTTTACATGTTCCGGCTCAATTTTTTTCTTTTCTTCTATAAATCGTTCCCCCTGCCATTCACTTTTATATTCTTGTCCTTCAAAGGTATCCAGTGATGTCCGAATACGTACTTCCCCCTCCTGGGTCGTTTTCCTCCCTGACCAAGGAGGAGAGCGTTGAGATCATCAC